>SZWC01003717.1:65218-79375 GCA_023375785.1 Penium margaritaceum | reverse complement strand
AGGGAGAGAGAGAGAGAGAGAGAGAGAGAGAGAGAAGAAGAGAGAGAAAGAGAGAGGGAGAGAGAGGAGGAAAAGAACCAAGAAACAAAACAAAGGGCAGCGCCGGAGAAGCGGGAAAGAGGGAAAGGCGGGAAAAGGGGGAAAGCGGGAAACTCGGGGGGTGGAACAACAGGGAAGCCCCGAAAGGGGCGGACCTTGCAGGAGAAGACAAGGAGGGGCCGACGCCGGCACGGCAAGGGCGGCGGCCACGGGCGAGGACGGCGGAGGGCCGCAACGGCGGCAAGAACGTCGAGGACGTCGAAGGAGGAGAGCTGCAACAGCGGCGGCGACGGGCGACGGCGGAGGGCCGGCAGCGGCGACAAGGCCGGATGGACGAGGCGGGAGCGGCGCGGGAGGCGGCAGCGGCGACAGGCAACGGCGGTGACCACAGGACAGCGGAAGCGGAAGCGGGAGAGCGGGAGGCCACAGGCCTGTTCATAGGCTTGATGCCATGTTGAACAGGGCAGGGTGAGGGGGAGGGAGAGGCTGTGGGAGAGAGGATGGAGGAGAGTAGAGGAGGCGGGAGGTGGGTGGAGCTGGGAGCTAGCCGCGGGACTAACTGTCCCTCTCGAGAGCTGTGAGGGGGAGAGGCTCTCGAGAGCTATGAGGGGGAAGCGCTCTCGAGAGCTATGAGGGGGGGATCAAGGTGTTGAGGACTTAGAGCGAGAGCGGATCGAGGGGAGAATAGTAAACGCTTTTGGAAAGAATGAGTGAGCGAGGACGAGGACCGCCCCCTACCGGGTCAGCCTCGTCCAGCAGATGACGTCAGCAGGTTGGAGCATGTTGCGCGGCGCAGCATGCTCCAGTCGTGGCATCCCTATGCCTATGCAAGTGTCGAGAGGGGGGCTTTCGCTCCCTTTCGTGGAGGAAGCAAAAGGCCCCCTCCTTTGGCGCGAGTGCGCCACCTGACTAATGCACAGGTCAGAGGACGTGCGCTGGCTCCTAGCAGCCAGATTTGCGAAGGGCACAAGTGTAGGAGTCAACCCGGTGAGACAAACCCGGCTAGCAGGATAGGTAGGACTAAACGAGGCGCTCCAACACAAGCAGCAACAAACCTTGCTACTTTAACAAATGACAAATATATATAATAACAAATATGTAAAATGACAAATATGTAAAATGACAAATATGTAAAATGAAAAATATGTAAAATGACAAATATGTAAAATGACAAACATGTAAAATGACAAATATGTAAAATGCGAAATATGTAAACTGACAAATGTGTAGAATGAAACATGTGTAAAATGACAAATATGTAAAATGACAAATAAGTAAAATGACAAATATGTAAAATGACAAACATGTAAAATGACAAATATGAAAAATGACGAACATGTAAGATGAAAAATAAGTAAAATGAAAAATCTATAAAATGACAAATACATTAAATGACAAATATGTAAAATGAAAAATATGTAAAATGACAAATATGTAAAATGACGAATATGTAAAATGAAAAATATATACAATGACAAATATGTAACATGACAAATATGTAAAAATCCAAATATGTAAAATGACAAATATGTAAAATGACAAAAATGTAAAATGAAAAATATGCAAAATGATAAATATGTAAAATGACAAATATGTAAAATGACAAATATATAAAATGACATATATATAAAATGAAAAATATATTTATAATGACAATTATGTAAAATGACAATTATGTAAAATAACAAATATGTAAAATGACAAATATGTTAAATGACAAATATTTAAAATTAAAAATATGTAAAATGATAAGTATGTTAAATGACAGATATGTAAAATGAGAAATATGTAAATTGGCAAATAAGTAAAATGACAAATATTTAAAATGCCAGATATGTAAAATGAAAAATATGTAAAATAACAAATATGTAAGATGACAAATATGTAAAATGAAAAATGTTTAAAATGACAAATATTTAAAATGAAAAATATGTAAAATGACAAATATGAAAAATGACAAATATATCAAAATGACAAAACTTGTGGAAAGGGCAAATATATACAATGACAAATATGTAAAATTACAAATATGTAAAATGACAAATATGTCAAATGACTGGAGAAAGTGGCATAGTTTGCGTCCAAACTCATATGTGGAAATGAGCAAAAGGTGGAGGGCCAGGGGAGAGGTCGCCACTCTCTCCCCTGACCCTGCACACCTATATACTCTATCGTATCTACTGTCTATCCTGTCTGGGCTAGGAGAGAGGGTAGTCCCATGCCTCCCCTGCCCGTGGTACCTGTGTTCTGACAGAAGTATAGAGAATCACCTGGATTTATTCTGAGACACTTTGCACAAGTCTAAGCAGTGGCTGTGACATGCGAGTGAGGGGTTCGAACGGTGTGAGTAAGCGCACCGTGGATGAAGCAGAGCGAGCAATCACTGCCGCTGGTCCAGATGTTTATAAAACCATCATCAAAGAGTCTGTCTGCTGACGTGGCAACTGGGAGGACAAAGAAGAAGCACGGACGGAGTGTGTGTCGGAGTCCGGGGATCTGTGGCCCGTTGACTCGTCCGAGAATATCCACAGGGGAATATTCTCGGACCACTCATCGATGGCATTCGATGAGCGACCACAAGTCAAGGCAGGAGGACCGAAGACTGGAGATCACCGGACATCCAACACTTAGCGCATTTCTTCAGTAGAAGGGAACCGAGTAGATGCTAGTATTTCAGTTCAGTAGATCTTTCTCATTTCTTAATGGTTTGAAGTGATTCTTGTTTCAGCCATTCGTTTGGCTCATACTCCTTGAGTTCCAGCTTCTTGTGTCATGCAATTCAGGCTTGTGTATGCACTAACAGAGTGCAACAATCAGGTGTGTGATGAAGATCTAAGTCAGAGACCTCACACACGGGCTGTCTAGATCTAAACAGAGAAAACTGATCTGAATTCAAGGGTTGATAACTGCATCAACGATTCAAGGGTTCAAGATTCCAACACGTGGTATCAGAGCAGGTGTGCTACATTCAAGCCAACCATCCTTTTCTTGGAAAGCAGAAGACTACTGACTGAGCAACGCAGCGGACGCCGACCATGGCGTCCTTCAATGGAGACCACTTAAAGATCCCTGTCTTTGACGGGGACGATTATCACAGCTTCGCATTCGACATGAAGCTCGTCCTAATCAACAGAGGACTCTGGGGAGTCGTGTCAGACCCACCCTCATAAGTATTGGATCCAGCCGCCTCAGTGGAACAGAGAAATGAATGGCAAAGGCGATGCGATCAGGCATTTTCTCTAATTGCCATGCAAGTCACAGAACGCCTGAAATTCATCATATGTGACAACAACGCTCTCCTTGATCCAAGGGTGGCCTGGAAAGCTCTGAAAGTAAGATACGACAAAGTAAGCGATCTGGAGCTCAGTGGCCTACTCAAGGAATTTCACAGACAAAAGATGGCTGAGGGAACAAGACTTGAGGATCATATCACCTA
Organism: Penium margaritaceum; assembly: GCA_023375785.1. Taxonomy (NCBI): domain Eukaryota; kingdom Viridiplantae; phylum Streptophyta; class Zygnematophyceae; order Desmidiales; family Peniaceae; genus Penium; species Penium margaritaceum. The sequence goes on along the minus strand of SZWC01003717.1, from coordinate 75,900 downwards.
CATCAAAACCCTGGCCGGACGCATCATTGCTATGGGTGAACCCATCTCTGAACGGGTAATGATTCTAACGCTTTTCAGCGGATTACCAACCAGATTTGAGAATACAGTTGAAAGACTTCTGACATTTCAAGATCAAGGGAGAAGCTTTGACGATCGACTAAAAGCTCTTGAAGGAGGACTAGCAGCACCACCAGCAGCAGCAGCACCAGCAGCACCAGCAGTAGCAGAAGCAGCAGCAGCAGCACCAGCAGCAGCAGCGGCAGCAGCAGTGGGAGCTCCCGCAGCAGCACCAACACCCTACAAACTGACAATGGAAAGGGCTTGTGAAGCTTTGATGCATGCAGAAGAAAAATTCCTCAAGGAAGCAAGTGGAGGAGACTCTGCACTCTATACAACTCTACAGAACAGAGGACGACAAAGGAAGTATGAAGCTCATGGTCACGGAAGAAGCTATGNTGAGCTGGAGGGAAAAGTGACAGTCCGACTGTTTACCAACACACTCTATGTTCCTGAACTTGCAGCCAACCTTTTATCAGTCTCCAGACTCAATGACAAAGGGCTGAAGGTCACATTTGACACTGACAAGAACTGCAGGGTTCTGACCAAGGAAGGCAAACTCACAGCTGTGGCACATCGCAAAGGACATCTGACAGTTCTCAACACACAAACACCACCACCACTCAAGGACCTTTCTGATGACACCTCTAAGATGGCGTTCACGGTCAACTGCACATCAGAAGCCATACAAGAACTTCCTATCAAGACTGCAAATTCACCAGCAGCCCTGTGGCACAAGCGCTTGGCCCATGTTGGCTATGCAACTCTAAAAACAATGGCAGTCAAGGAACAGGTTCATGATCTGCCATCCAATCTCGGCGTCGATTCCGACCACATGTGTGTCGGCTGTCTCTCAGGCAAGCAGACGCAAGAAAGTTTCAACAGCTACTCCAATNTCTCAACCTCTCAGAAGCTGGAACTGATCCACATGGACCTTTGCTACATCAAAGAAAAATCTCTTCAAGGAAAACACTATTTCCTGGTCCTACTTGATGACTATACGCACTATGTGTGGGTGAAGTTTCTCCGGCACAAGTCCGAAGCACCAGACATCATCATGACCTGGATCCGTGAAGTGGAAAACCAAACAGATCTGACAGTGAAGAAGATTCGTTCAGACAATGGAGGAGAATTTGTCAACGCCAAACTCAAGAAATTCTATGCTGACCGCGGTATTATACATCAGACTACAGTACCGCTCACTCCTCAGCAAAATGGAAAGGCGGAGCGCATGAACAGGACCCTACTTGACAAAGCACGCGCCATGCTCCACACCGCTGGCTTATCCGCCAGCTTCTGGGTTGAAGCGGTCTCCACAGCCGCCTATACCGCCAACAGACTACCCACCAAACGCCTACCTGCCGGAGCCTCTACTCCCTATGAGGCCTGGGTTGGTCACCGGCCCTCAGTCAGCTACTTCAAAGTTTTTGGCGCCACTGCTTACTCCTGGCTCCCACCAGAACAACGCACCAAACTTGGCTCCCACAACAAGAAGTGTTACCTTCTTGGCTATGAAGAAGGGGGGAATGCCTATCGACTCTGGGATAACGACAACAAGAAGATCATTCGCAGCCGCAGCGCTACCTTTTATGAGACATTCCAAGATCGCTCCGTTACCACGGCAGCCCCTGCACTCACTCCCCTCATCTACATGGAGGAGGTTCCTTATCCACATCTTCAGAAGTTCTCCATGGATCCCACTGTGGATGAACATGAAGGAGTTCTCCCTCCTCTCGTTCCCATTGAACATGTTCCAGCTGCGGATCTTCCCGAAACCTCTCACGGTCAGTCTCTCTGCGACCTCCTTCGCTCCACCTCTCTCCCTCCTCTCGTACAACCCCCGCAACTTCGCCGCTCTCAACGCGTCGCTGCCCAACGTCCGGCTCCTGCTCCGCTCCCGGACATTGCCCTTGTCACCCAGGTGGTTGATCCTACCAGCTACAAGGATGCTCTATCTCGGCCAGATGCAGCTCACTGGCATGCCGCTGCGCTGGAAGAATTTGAGCAGCTCCGCAAGCAGCACACCTGGACTCTTGTCCCTCGTCCCCACAATGCTCCCATCGTCACATGTAAGTGGGTTTTCAAGCAGAAGNCGTCGTCCTTGCTCTTGCGGTTTCTGAGGGCTGGCATCTGCACCAGATGGACGTCAAGTCCGCGTTTCTCAATGGCGACCTCGATGAGACTGTCTACATGACTCAGCCAGAGGGATTTCTTGAGCAGGGGGGGGAAGATCTGGTTTGTCTGCTCAACAAATCCCTCTACGGTCTTAAGCAAGCGCCGCGGCAGTGGAACAAGAAGGTTCATGAGTTTTTTTCTGACTCAGAATCTCCAACGCCTTCATGCTGATCATTCAGTCTACTTTCGGCATGGACCCAACACCATGGGCGTCATTCTTTACGTCGAAGACCTCATTTTGTTTGGTCCATCCTTGTCTGTTATCACTACCTTCAAGCAACAACTGGCGCTCACATTTGAGATGTCTGACATGGGCCCCCTGACATACTACCTCGGCATACAAGTCCATCACGATGTTATAAAGCCAGAAATTGCCCTGTCCCAAAGTTCTTACATTCAGCGCATGGCTGAAAAATTCAATCTGGGAGAAGCTTCTGCCGTTACCACGCCATTGGTAGCCCACCATGGCCTGACTAAGCTGTCCACCTCGGACATGCTTGCTGATGCGGCAGACACCAAACTGTACCCCATCATGGTTGGATCACTGATGTACGCATCAGTTGGAACACGACCAGATCTGACGTATGCCGTGGGAATCCTCAGTCAAGGCTGTAAGGCTCCCACCAAGGATCATGTGATTGCAGCAAAGAGGTGCATCCGCTACCTACGCGGAACGTCTACCATGGCGATCCGCTACACAAAGACCACAGGACCACTGCTGACTGGTTTCTGTGATGCTGATCTTTCTGGAGATCAGACGACCAGACGATCAACCTCCGGCTATGTATTGAAGATCAATGGCAGACCGGTCTCCTGGAGATCCTAGAAACAATCAGTGGTCGCGTTGTCCTCAATCAAAGCAGACTACATATCCCAGTCTGAATGCACAAGGGAAGCAGTGTGGCTGAGAATGCTGCTGGGAGAGCTCGGCTTCGACCAACTTGAACCAACACCTATTTTTTGCGACAACCAAAGTGCGATTGCTCTCGCCGAAGACCCTGTGCTACATGATTGCACCAAGCACGTGAAGCGACAGTTTCACTACGTGCGGGATGCTGTCGCTGAAGGAGAAGTGGACATGATCTACGTACCAACAAAAGATCAGGAGGTTGACATATTCACTAAGGCTCTTGAAACAAAACAACATGACGAGCTTCGTCGTCGGCTCGGACTCTGTCCTATGTGACAGACTGTGCAATACACCACGGAAAGACTTGACTGTTGTGTGATTAACTGACCCACCGTGAGCGTGAGTGGAGAGATTAGTTAGCATGGCACTCCTATAAGTAAGACCATGGTGAGGATGAGAGGGAAGGCACAGGTCCAACCGCACCATCTCTCCTTTCTTCTTCCCCCTTTACCCTTCTTCTCTACGCTGCTCTTCTGCGCTCCTCTGACTCGCTTCTATCTCCTTGACCTGCTCGCATCTCCTTGACTCTTTTGCTTGACCACACGTGTCCGAAAGTCCTGTCTGAAAAACACACAAGTGCACACATACACCAGACAGGGGTGGTTTCCCTACACTCAAGCCATTGATATGAGATTGGAGCAAAAAGGGGGGAATGTGGAGAAAGCGGCATAGTTTGCGTCCAAACTCATATGTGGAAATGAGCAAAAGGTGGAGGGCCAGGGGAGAGGTCGCCACTCTCTCCCCTGACATTGCACACCTATCTACTCTATCCTATCTACTGTCTATCCTATCTGGGCTAGGAGAGAGGGTAGTCCCATGCCTCCCCTGCCCGTGGTACCTGTGTTCTGACAGAAGTATAGAGAATCACCTGGCTTTATTCTGAGACACTTTGCACAAGTCTAAGCAGTGGCTGTGACATGCGAGTGAGGGGTTCGAACGGTGTGAGTAAGCGCACCGTGGATGAAGCAGAGCGAGCAATCACTGCCGCTGATCCAGATGTTTATAAAACCATCATCGAAGAGTCTGTCTGCTGACGTGGCAGCTGGGAGGACAAAGGAGAAGCACGGACGGAGTGTGTCGGAGTCCGGGGATCTGTGGCCCGTCGACTCGTCCGAGAATATCCACGGGGGAATATTCTCGGACCACTCATCGATGGCATTCGATGAGCGACCACAAGTCAAGGCAGGAGGACCGAAGACTTGAGATCACCGGACATCCAACACTTAGCGCATTTCTTCAGTAGAAGGGAACCGAGTAGATGCTAGTATTTCAGTTTAGTAGATCTTTCTCATTTCTCAATGGTTTGAAGTGATTCTTGTTTCAGCCATTCGTCTGGCTCCTACTCCTTGAGTTCCAGCTTCTTCTGTCAAGCAATTCAGGCTTGTGTATGCACTAACAGAGTGCAACAATCAGGTGTGTGATGAAGATCTAAGTCAGAGACCTCACACACGGGCTGTCCAGATCTGAACAGAGAAAACTGATCTGAATTCAAGAAGGCTTGATAACTGCATCAATGATTCAAGGGTTCAAGATTCCAACAGTGTATTATGACAAATATGTAAAATAAAAAATATGTAAAATAACAGAAATGTAAAATGACGAATATTTAAAATGAAAAATGTGTAAAATGTCAAATATGTAAAATGACAAATATGTAAAAGGACAAATATGTAAAATAACAAATATGAAAAATGACAAATATAAAAATGGCAATATGTTCTCAAATGACAAATCTATAAAATGACAAATATGTAAAATGACAAATATGTAAAGAGAAACATGTAAAATGACAAATTTGTAAAATTACAGGTATGTAAAATGTAAAATGTGTAAAATGGACAATATGTAAAATGAAAAATGTGTAAAATGAAAAATATGTAAAATGACAAATATGTAAAATGAAAAATATGTAAAATGACAAATATGTAAAATGACATATATGAAAATTTACAAATATGTAAAATGACAAATATGTAAAATGACAAATATTTAAAATAACAAATATGTAAAATGACAACTATTTAAAATGACAAATATGTAAAATGAAGAATATATAAAATGACAAATATGTAAAATGACAAATATGTAAAATGACAAATATGTCAAGTGACAAATATGTAAAATTACAAATATGTAAAATGACAAATATGTAAAATGATAGATATGTAAAATGGCAAATGTGTAAAATGACAAATATGTAAAATGACAAATATTTAAAATGACAAATATATATAATGATAAATATGTAAAATGACAAATATTTAGAATGAAAATTAAGTAGAATGACAAATATGTAAAATTAAAAATATGTAAAATGACAAATATGTCAAATGAAAAATATGTAAAATGACAAATATGTAAAATGACAAATATGTAAAATGGGTTGGAAATATGACCCTTAGTAGTAGCCGAGCACTTCGGTGTATTGTGTAATCTGCTATCAATCAAGCATTCGGTATTGCCTCTTTGCCCACCATCTTGGTTGCGGCCTGTTCTCTGCTTTCTCATTGCTCTGCCCACCTAACCTTGGCTGCGGCATCTTTTCTCAGTATTCATCTTTTACAGCGTCCGTGCCTTTGGCACTGCGCCCAGACACAAGTATTTTGTCAACCTCGTCTTCAGCCTACACCTCAGCGCTGCAGCAGAGCGTCCGCGCTTCGGTGCTACAGCATCATCAACTCGCGCCTGTGCCTTTGGCACTGCACCCACTTCATTCATTCATTCGCCATTCATTCATTTGTCTCTTCACATTGCCTGATGCTGGTCAACTACCCTTCATTGTGACCTTTCAGCTTCTAACGGGCCGTGTCTCGGCGCTGTGGGCTCACAACCCGCGCCTTGACACTGCCCCCACCACCTATACCCAAGTTCAACCTCTCGGCGTCACACTTGTTATGACTGATAACATCTGAGCCTCAGTTCTGTTCGTTCACTCTCGTGTTCTTCGCTCAGCATTCCTACTTGATGACGCCAGCCCCTTCATCATTCTTCTGCAGCTTCGCCGATGCTTCCGCTCTCTCATCAGCTGCGCCTCTTTGGCATTCGCTCCTCAGTACAGTTTACTGACATGGTACCACAGCAAAGCGAAAGCTCCTGTCTCCATTCTCAGCTACATCTTCCCCTCTGACGCCTGAACCACTGGGCCGAGCCGTGCCATCTCATCCTCCTTCAAATCAAAAGAATTACCGCAGCCGATTGCCTTCTTCACCTGTAAAGGCAATGGAGTCATGTATGGACGTGATTCCATAGCTGGAGCAGTTGATACGCCTCCACTCTACACTGCACCCACAGCTGACGTCATGAGCAATGCCTCGAAGCGCCTTCCTGCCAGCACCTTCAGTACAGCAGCAGCAGCATCCATCACTTTGCTCCCTTCAGCAGCCTGCAGCCGACAAACAAGCACCATCATCTAACTGTGTATGGGCACGGACACGTGATGGTGCTGTACTCCAATTGCAGCAGAAGTAGTGACGCAAGCAATAAGCGTAGTCGTCGATAACAGCAGTTGATTATTTAGCTAGTTGCAGCAGCAACCATCTGACATCAATGACCATAGCATCTCTCCCTCGGAACTGCCTCAGCACCTCATCTCCATCCCTCTCTAGTTCATCACCAACAGTCAACTCCACTCCTTCAACAACTCACCATGATCCCTTTTGCCATTGGGTGCTTTGCGGGGATTGTCTATAGTCACTTCCATCAGAAGCACTGTCAGCAGATAGCATCCCAATCCATTCTGTTGCAAGGAGCAGCAGAACCGACAAAAAACTAGCCACTCAACAATCACCGTCCCAGCCGCTTCATGCGCCGTTTTAACATCAGCAGCCTTGCCACCGTTGATTCTTGCAACAGCAGTTCCAACTGACCCATCCCCTCCAGTGCCACCTCGAGGTCTTCCTCCATACATCCCACCACACCGTGGCAAGCTGCAGCACCTCCCAGATTCTCCACGTAACCCGTCCTCAACAAATCTGTGCAACATCATCTCCTCTCCCAACCATGAGCACTACACTCGTAGGCCCTCAAGAAACCGACGACCTCGACATCTACGACACCTACGTCCTACAGCATGAGCACCCTACTCCAATTCCTCTTCTGCACCACTTGTCCACCAGCAACCATCACCAACGGCACCACTACCAAGCCATATGTAAAATGACAAATATGTAAAATGACAAATATGTAAAATGGCAAATGTGTAAAATGTCGAATATGTTACATGAAAAATATTTAAAATGACAAATATGTAAAATGACAAATATGTAAAATGAAAAACATGTAAAATGACAAATATGTAAAATAACAAATATGTAAAATGAAAAATATGTAAAATGACAAATATGTAAAATGACAAAGATGTAAAATGACAATTATGTAAAATTACATATATGTATAATGACAAATATGTAAAATGACAAATATGTAAAATGACAAATATGTAAAATGACAAATATGTAAAATGAAAAAGATGTAAAATGACAAATACTTCAAATGACAGTTATGTTGAATGAAAAATATTTAAAATGAAAAATACGTAAAATGAAAAATATGTCAAATGACAAATATGTAAAATGAGAAATATGTAAAATGACAAATATGTAAAATGACAAATATGTTAAATGACAAATATGTAAAATGAAAAATGTGTAAAATGACAAATATGTTACATGACAAATATGTAAAATGGCAAATGTGTAAAATGGCAAATATGTAAAATGACATATATGTGAAATGACAAATATGAAAAATGAAAAATATGTAAAATGACAAATATGTAAAATGACAAATACGTAAAATCACAAAGATGTAAAATGAAAAATATGTAAAATGAAAATTATGTAACATGAAAAATATGTAAAATGAAAAATATGTAAAATGACAAATATGTAAAACGAAACATATGTAAAATGAAAATTATTTTACAATTAAAAATACTTAAAATGTAAAATATGTAAAATTACAAATATGTAAAATGACAAATATGTAAAATGACAATATATATAAAATAAAAAAATTTTAAAAGGACAAATTTGTAAAATTACAATTATGTAAAATTACGAATATGTTAAATGACAAATATGTAAAATGACAAATATGTAAAATGACAAAAATGTAAAATTATATATATATATAATGACAAATATGTAAAATGACAAGTATGTAAAAGGACAAATATGTAAAATGACAAATATGTAAAATGACAAATATGTAAAATGACAAAGATGTAAAATGACAAATATGAATAATGACAAATATGTAAAATGACAAATATGTAAAAAGGCAAATGTTTAAAATGACAAATATGTAAAATGACAAATGTGTAAAATGACAAATATGTTATATGACAAATATGTAAAATGGCAAATGTGTAAAATGACAAACATGTAAAATGACAAACATTTAAAATGACAAATATGTAAAATGACAAATATGTAAAATGAAAAATATTTAAAATGACAAATATGTAAAATGACAAATATGTAAAATTTCAAATATGTGAAATGAAAAAATGTAAAATGAAAAATATGATAAATGAAAAATATTTAAAATGCCAAATATGTAAAATGACAGTTATGTAAAATGACAAATATGTAAAATGACAAATATATAAAGTGACAAATATGTAAGATGACAAATATTAAAAGTGACAAATATGTAAAATGACAAATATTAAAAATGACAAATATGTATAATGACAAATATATTAAATGACAAATATTTAAAATGTTTAATATGTAAAATGACAAATATGTAAAATGAAAATTATGTAAAATGACAAATATGTAAAATGACAAACATGTAAAATGACAAACAAGTAAAATAACAAACATGTAAACTGACAAATATGTACAATGACAAATATGTAAAATGACAAATATGTAAAATGACAAGTATGTAAAATGACAAATATGTAAAATTAAAAATTTGTAAAATGACAAATATGTAATTGACAAATATGTAAAGTGAAAAATATTTTTGAATGAAAAATATTTAAAATGACAATCAGTGTCATCAACGAGGCCGGTGTCAACGGAGGCGGAGGAACTCGCCTCAGTTGACACCTTCAAGTCGTTATCGCGGGTCGCGCGGGCGGCAGCGGCGGCGGCTAGGGCGCCGGAGAGGCCTAGATCAGCCATGACGCTGCTAGGGGCGGGTCGAGGACCAAGGGACGCGAGGAACGAGCGACTACAGGAGGAGCGAACATGTAAGGGAGAAGAGGAGTGAACCATAGTGTATGGTGTGTATTTAGAGAAATTCATTAGAGGGAGAAGGGGAGGAGAAGAGAGAAAAGGAGAGGGATCCAAAAGGGAAGGGAAGGGGCAGACAGAGACACGAACCCAGAACACACGCGACCGAGGAAGGGGAACGGAGAACGGTCCAAGGGGCATCACACAGAGGTATGAGGGAAATCCGCACAGAGAGAAGGGAGTGGGACGAGGGAGGTGAAGAACATATGGGGAGGCGGAAATAATGGAAGGAGTGGACAAAGAGCGCAAACAGAAGACGGGGAGAGGAGAAGGAGGTAAAGAGCGGAGAGAGGAGGGGGAGGGAAGAGGGTACGACGAGGAAGGCGAGGGGATACGAGAAGGAGGCACGACGGAAAGAGATGGAAGAGGGAGTTAGACAATGAGAGAGAGAGAGGAGAAGGGAGAGAGGGAGGGAAGAGGAAAGAGGAGGAAAAGCAAGCGAGAGAGGAGAGCAGAGGGATAGTGTGCGGGAGAGAAGGGATGAAGAGGGAGAACAAGGAGAGAACAATGAGAAAAGAGGAGGATAATGCAAGAATGGGCGCGCGGATGAGAGAGGGCAGAAACACGAGACGTGGAGATTACGGATGCAGGACAAGTAAAGCATCGAAGGAAACAACACAAATAGAGGAGTATACAAAAGGAAGGCAATGAATAGAGAAAGGCGGACACCAGCCGCTAAAGGGACGCACACGAGACGCGATGAAGGGCGCACGTGAAGCGCAAGGAAGGAACACAAGAGGATGTGTGGAACAGAGAGAAGAAGGAAGGCAAAAGACACAAGGAGACTTAAATGGAACGAGCTCACCAAGGGGACGAGGTAGGAGCTGGAACGGAAGGGAGGGTGTAGCCAGAAGACCAAGGAAGAGTTCCCGAACGAACTCGCGAGCCCGCGCGCCACCACAGAGCCGATGGCCGGAGATTGGAGCGCAGGGAACAGGTCAGAAAGATATGGAGAAAAAGGATGTTGATGGAGAAAGATGGGAGATAGGAAGAGGGATAGAGGGAGAGGAAGGGAAAAGAGGGAGAGAGGGAGAGAGAGAGAGGGTGAGGGTGAAGGAGGACAGGATGGGGAGAGGAAAAAAAAAGAAAAAGAGGAGAGAGGGAGAGAGTAGGAGAGAGAGGAAGGAAGAGAGGAGGGAGGAAGGGAGAAAGGGAAAGGAGGAGGGAGAAGAAGAGAGAGGGAAGGGAGAGAGAGAGAGGTGAGGAGGGGGTGAGAGAGAGAGAGAGAGAGGGAGAGAGAGAGAGAGGGAGAGTGAGAGAGAGAGAGAGAGAGAGAGGGAAAGAGAGAGGGG
>SZWC01003717.1:26614-64612 GCA_023375785.1 Penium margaritaceum | reverse complement strand
GAGAAAGAGAGAGAGAGAGAGAGAGAGAGAGAAGTGAGAGAGGCTGAGAGGGAGGGAGAGAGAGAGAGAGGTGTGAGGGGTGACAGAGAGAGAGAGAGAGAGAGGTAGAGAGAGAGAGAAAGAGAGAGAGGGAGAGATAGAGAGAGGGAGGGAAAGGGAGAGAGAGAGGGTGAGAGAAAGAGAGAGAGAGAGAGAGAGAGAGAGATGTTGAGATGAGAGAGAGAGAGAGAGTGAAGTGCGAAAACAGAGAGAGACAGAGAGGAAAGAGAGTAAGAGAGAGAGAGAGAGGCAGAGGGTGAGAGGGGTGAGAGAGTGAGGACAGAAAGAAGGAGAGGGAGAGAGAAAGAGGAGTGAGAAGAAGGGAGAGAAGAGAGACTGAGGGGAGAAGAGGTAAGGAAGGGGTTAGAAGGAGAGAGAGAGAGATAGAGAGAGAGTGGAGATAGTGAGAGGGGCAGAGAGAAAGAGAGGGGGAGAGAGAGAGAGGGAAGGAAAGGGAGAGAGAGAGGGTGAGAGAGGGAGAGAGAGAGAGAGATGTTGAGATGTGAGAGAGAGAGAGAGAGAGAGAGAGTGAAGGGCGAAGACAGAGAGAGACAGAGAGGAAAGAAAGAGAGAGAGAGAGAGAGAGATTTGAGAGAGATAGAGAGGGAGAAGGAGAGAGGAGAGGGGTGAGGGAGAGAGAGAGAGGGGGAGGGACATAGAGAGAGAGAGGAAGAGAGAGAGAGGGGACAGAGGGTGAGAGGGAGGGAGAGAGGGTGAGAGAGAGAGGTGTTCGGGTGAGAGAGAGAGGGAGAGAGAGAGAGAGAGAGAGAGAGAGAGAGATAGAGAGAGAGGGAGGGAAAGGGGGAGAAAGAGAGAGAGAGAGAGTGACAAGGGGAGAGAGAGAGAGAGAGAGAGAAAGAGAGATTAGAGAGAGAAAGGGAGAAAGTAGAGGAGAGGTGAGAAAGGAGTGAGAGAGAGAGAGAGAGACAGAGAGAGAGTGAGAGAGAGAGAGAGAGTGAGGGAGAGAGAGAGGGGGGAGAGAGTGAGGACAGAGAGAAAGAGAGGGAGAGAGAAAGTGGAGCGAGAGGAAGGGAGAGAAGAGAGAGTGAGGGGAAAAGAAGTAAGGAAGGGGTGAGAAGGAGAGAGAGAGAGATAGAGAGAGTGGAGATAGTGAGAGGGACAGAAAGAAAGAGAGGGGGGGAGAGAAGAGAGAGAGGAGAGAGAGGAAGGAGAGGAGAGAGAAAAGAGAGAGAGAGAGACGTGGAGAGAAAGAGGGAGAGAGTGAGAAAAGGAGAGAGGAGTAAGAGAGAGGTGAGACGGGTGAGAGAGAGAGAGAGAGAGGGGTGAGAGAGAGAGATAGAGAGAGAGAGAGAGAGTAGAGAGAGAGAGAGGGGAGAGTGGTGGGATGGAGGGAGAGAGAGAGAGAAAGAGAGATTAGAGAGAGAAAGGGAGAGTGGAGAGGTTGAGGACAGAGAGAAGGAGAGGGAATGCACAGATGTGAGAGGGGGGAGAGAGTGAGGACAGAGAGAAGGAGAGGGAATGCACAGATGTGAGAGGGGGGAGAGAGTGAGGACAGAGAGAAGGAGAGGGAATGCACAGATGTGAGAGGGGGGAGAGAGTGAGGACAGAGAGAAGGAGAGGGAATGCACAGATGTGAGAGGGGGGAGAGAGTGAGGACAGAGAGAAGGAGAGGGAATGCACAGATGTGAGAGGGGGGAGAGAGTGAGGACAGAGAGAAGGAGAGGGAATGCACAGATGTGAGAGGGGGGAGAGAGTGAGGACAGAGAGAAGGAGAGGGAATGCACAGATGTGAGAGGGGGGAGAGAGTGAGGACAGAGAGAAGGAGAGGGAATGCACAGATGTGAGAGGGGGGAGAGAGAGGGAGAGACAGAGAGAGAGAGAGAGAGAGAGAGAGAGAGAGAGAGAGAGGGGTGAGAGAGAGGCCGAGAGGAGCAGCAGAGAGACAGCAGAGAGGTAGCATAGATAGCAGCGAGAGGGGGGAGAGAGAGGCCGAGAGAGAGGGAGAGGAGAGAGGGACAGAGCAGGGGAGGGAGGGTGGGAGAAGGGGAGAGCCAGAGAGACGAAGAGTGAGAGAGAGAGAGAGAGAGAGAGAGGGAGAGAAGAGCAGGGAGGGAGGAGAGAGAAAAACAAGTAGGAAAGCCGGGACGAGACCCAGCGGGGGGGGGGTCCTAGAATGCAGTTCTTCACTTGTTATGTCTTTGTATGATTATGACATATCATTCTTCTATTTGATGAACTTCTAGTCACGTAAAATACTGTGGGAAATATTAAAAAGTATTTAATTTGGTTTTATTCCGTTTCTTCCTATTATTCATTATATGTCCTTACATGCTTACGTTTGAAGGCGTAGAATGTGACCCGAACGTCAGCATATTATTTTGTGACGTTTTATTCTTTCCGTGTTGGTTGTGCTGTGCCTTTTGTTACGATTAAAGAGGTCTACATGAGCCATTTGTTCCTCATGTGAACCTCATTTTTCGTGTGCTCGTGAATGCTTGGTTGGCAGCGTAGCGTATGAGATGAACTTGGGCCTCAAATGAAGAGTTCACCGTCGTGTTGAGTTGGTTTGTCGCAAACCCTTTCAAATTTGTGCATTTTCCTTTTGTGGGGGCTTTTGAGATGCCTTCTTGCGCGAGTCATGAGTTTGTTGAGCGCATGTGCGAGGTAATTTTCCATTCCACACACCGCTTGCTTTGATTGCAGTCAAGATCGCTACCAGCGGAGAATATTGTCGCTTAGCGAAGTCAGATACCGTGCGGTCGTTTTTTTAGGGCTAAAAATGTCGCCGCTGGCGATCGCGGGATGGTTTCTGACCAGTTTGGAACGCACGACTCTTTCTGTTAGGAAATCCAAACGCGGTATTGAAACTGCCTTTGCTGTATGTAAAATGACATATATGTAAAATGACAAATATGTACAATGCCAAATATCTAAAATGACAAATATGTAAAATGAAAATATGTAAAATGACAAATATGTAAAATGACAAATGTGTTAAATTACAAATATGTAAAATGACAAAAATGTAAAACGACAAACATGTAAAGTAACAAATATGTAAACTGACAAATATGTAAAATGACAAATATGTAAAGTGACAAATATGTAAAATGAAAAATATGTAAAATGACAAATATGTAAAATGAAGAATAGTTAAAATAACAAATATTTACAATGACAGATATGTAAAATGAAAAGTATGTAAAATGACAAATATGTAAAATGACAAATATGTAAAATGAAAAATATGTAAAATGACAAATATGTAAAATGACGCATATGTAAAATAACAAATATGTAAAATGACAAATATGTAAAATGACAAATATGTAAAATGGCAAATATATAAAATGACAAAAATGTGAAATGACAAATATGTAAAATTACAAATATGTAAAACAAAAAATATGTAAAACGACAAATATGTACAAGGAAAAATATGTAAAATGACAAATATGTAATATGAAAAATATGTAAAATGACGAATATGTAAAATAACAAATATGTAAAATGACACGTAAAATGACATATATGCAAAATGATAAATATGTAAAATGACAAATATGTAAAACGACAAATATGTAAAATGACAAAGATGCCAAATGAAAAATATGTAAAATGAAAAATATGGAAAATGACAAATATGTAAAATGACAAATATGAAAAATAACAAATACGTTAAATTACAAATATGTCAAATGACAAATATCTAAAATGAATAATATGTGAAATGACAAATATGTAAAATGTCAAGTGTAAAATCGCAAATATGTATAATGACAAATATGTAAAGTGACAAATATGTAAAATCCCAAATATGTAAAATGACAAATATGTAAAATGACAAATATGTAAAATGAAAAATATGTAAAATGACAAATATTTAAAATGACAAATATGTAAAATGAAAAATATGTAAAATGACGAATATTTAAAATGACAAATATGTAAAATGACAAATATGTAAAATGACAAATATGTAAAATGACAAATATGAAAAATAAAGAATATGTAAAATTAAAAATATGTAAAATGACAAATATTTAAAATGACAAATACGTACAATGACAAATATGAAAAATAACAAATACGTAAAATTACAAATATGTATAATGACAAATACGTAAAATGACAAATATGTAAAGTGACATATATGTAAAAATCCAAATATGTAAAATGACAAATAAGTAAAATGACAAATATGTAAAATGACAAATATGTAAAATGACAAATATATTTAATGACAAATATGTAGAATGACAAATATGTAAAAAGACAAATAAGTAAAATGACAAATATTTAAAATGACAGATATATAAAATGACAAATATGTAAAATTACAAATATGTAAAATGACAAATATATAAAATTACAAGTATGTAAATTGACAAATACGTAAAATGACAAATATGTAAAATGACAAATATGTAAAATGACATATATGTCAAATGACAAATATGTAAAATGAAAAATATATAAATTGATAAAAATGTAAAATGACAAATATGTAAAATGACAAATATGTATAATGACAAATATGTACAATGACAAATATGTAAAATGACAAAAATATAAACTGACAAATATGTAAAATGACATATATGTAAAATGACAAATATGTATAATAACAAATATGTAAAATGAAAAATATTTAAAATGTCAAATATGTAAAATGACAAATACGTAAAATGAAAAATATGTAAAATGACAAATATATAGAATGCCAAATATGTAAAATTTCCAATATGTAAAATGACAAATATGAAAAATTACAAATATGTAAAATGAAAAATATGTAAAATGAAACATATGTAAAATTACAAATATGTAAAATGACAAATATGTAAAATGAAAAATATATAAAATGACAAATATGTAAAATGCCAAATATGCCAAATGAAAAAATATATAAAATGACAAATATGTAAAATTACAAATATGTAAAATGACAAATATGTAAAATTTAACATATGCTAAATGACAAATATGTAAAATAACAAATATGTAAAATGACAAATATGTAAAATTACAAATATGTAAAATGACGAATATGTAAAATGAAAAATATGTCAAATACAAAATATGAAAAAGGATAAATATGTGAAATGACAAATATGTAAAATGACGAATATGTAAAATAACAAATATGCAAAATGACAAATATGTAAAATGGCAAATATATAAAATGAAAAAAATGTAAAATGACATATGTAAAATGACAAATAAGTAAAACGAAAAATATGTACAAGGAAAAATATGTAAAATAACAAATATGCAAAATGAAATATATGTAAAATGACAAACATGTAAAATGACAAATATGTAAAATGACAAATATGTAAAATTACAATTATGTAAAATGACAAATATGTAAAGTGACAAATATGTAAAATGACAAACATGTAAAATGCCAAATATGTAAAATGACAAAGATGTAAAATGACAAATATGTAAAATGAAAAAATATTAAAACTAACAAATACGTAAAATTACAAATATGTCAAATGACAAATATGTAAAATGCCAAATATGTAAAATGACAAATATGTAAAATGACAAATATTACAAATGACAAATATGTAACATGAAAAATATGTAAAATGACAAATATGTAAAATGAAAATATGTAAAATGACAAATATGTAAAATGACAAATATGAAATATAACAAATATGTAAAATTACAAGTATGCAAAATGACAAATATGTAAAATGACAAATATGTAAAATGACAAATATGTAAAATGAAAAATATGTAAAATGAAAAATATGTAAAATGCCAAATATGTAAAATTACAAATATGTAAAATGACAAATATGTAAAATGACAAATATATGAAATGACAAATATGTAAAGTAACAAATATGTAAAATGAAAAATATGTAAAATGAAAAATATTTTGTCACTATTTGGTTTTTACTATTTGGTTTTTACTATTTGGTCTTTGCTATTTGGTTGTTACTATTTTTTATGTTCTATTTGGTTTTTGCTATTTGGTTTTACGATTTGGTTTTACTATATGGTTTTTACTACTTGGTTTTTGCTATTTGGTTTTTGCTATTTGGTTTTTGCTATTTGGTGTTTTCTTTTTGGTTCTTGCTGTTTGGTTTTTGCTATTTGGTTTTTACTAGTTGGTTTTTGCTATTTGGTTTTTAGTACTTGGTTTTTACTATTTGGTTTTTACTATTTGGTTTTTACTATTTGTTTTTTCGCTACTTGGTTTTTACTATTTGGTTTTTTATTTGGTTTTTACCATTTCTTTTTTACTATTTGGTTTTTACTATTTGGTTTTTGCTATCTGGTTTTTGCTATTTTGTTTGTACTATTTGGTTTTTGCTATCTGGTTTTTGGTATTTGGTTTTTACTATATGGTTTTTACTTTTTGGTTCTTGCTATTTGGTTTCTGCTATTTGTTTTTTTCTATTTGGTTTTCGCTATTTGGTTCTTACTATTTGGTTTCTGTTATTTGGTTTCTACTATTTGGTTTTTGTTATTTGGTTTCTGGTTTTTGGTATTTGGTTTTTACTATTTGGTTTTTATTATTTGGTTTTTGCTATTTTGTTTTTACTACTTGGATTTTACTATTTGGTTTTTGCTATTTGGTTTTTGCTTTTCGGTTTTTACTATTTGGTTTTTGCTATTTGGTTTTTACTATTTAGTTTTTTCTATTTGGTTTTTTTATTGGGTTTTTACCATTTGGTTTCTACTATTTGATTTTTAGTATTCGGTTTTTTCCATTTGGTTTTTGCTATTAGGTTTTTGCTATTTGGTTTTTGCTATTTGGTTTTTACTATTTGGTTTTTTCTATTTGGTTTTTGCTATTTGGTTTGTACTATTTGGTGTTTTCTTTTTGGTTTTTGCTATTTGGTTTTGTGCTATTTGGTTTTCACTATTTGGTTTTTGCTATTTGGTTTTTAGTTTTTGGTCCTTACTATTTGGTTTTTACTATTTGGTTTTTACTATTTGTTTTTTTATTTGGTTTTTACTATTTGGTTTTTACTATTTGGTTTTGCTGATTGGTTTTGCTATTTGTTTTTTTCTAGTTGGTTTATAGCGTTTGGGTTTTATTATTTGGTTTTCACTATTTTGTTTTCACTGTTTGGTTGTTGCTATTTGGTTTTTAACTATTTGGTTTTTAATATTTGGTCTTTACTATTTGGTTTTTACTATTTGGTTTTTTCTATTTGGTTTTTGCTCTTTGGTTTTTGCTATTTGGTGTTTTCTCTTTGGTTTTTCCTATTTGTTTTTTCTATTTGGTTTTTACTATTTGGTTTTTACTATTTGGTTTTTAATATTTGGTTTTGTTAATTGATTTTGCTCTTTGATTTTTACTATTTGCTTTTTACTTTTTGGTTTTTATGATTTGGTTTTTGCTACTTGGTTGTCACTATTTGGTTTTCATTGTTTGGTTTTCGCTATTTGGTTTTTACTATTTGGTTTTTACTATTTGGTCTTTGCTATTTGTTTTTTACTATTTGGTGTTTACCATTTGGTTTTTGCTATTTGGTTTTTACTATTTGGTTTTTACTATTCGGTTTTTCTTTTTGGTTTTTATTATTTGGTTTTTGCAATTTGGTTGTCACTATTTCGTTTTCACTGTTTGGTTTTCGCTATTTGGTTTTTATTACTTGGTTTGTACTATTTGGTCTTTGCTATTTGGTTTTTACTATCTGGTTTTTACTACTTGGTTTTTGCAATTTGGTTTTTAGTATTTGGTTTTACTATTTGCTCTTTACTGTTTGGTTTTTGCTATCTGGTTTTCACTATTTGGTTTTTACTTTTCGGTTTTTACTATTTGGTTTTTATAATTTTGGTTATTGCTATTTGGTTTTCACTATTTGCTTTTCTGTTTGGTTTTTGCTATTTGGTTTCTACTATTTGGTTTTTACCCTTTGGTCTATGCTATTTGGATTTTGCTATTTGGTTTTTGCTCTTTGGTTTTTTCTATTTTGTGTTTGCTATTTGGTTTTTACTATTTGGGTTTTGCTATTTGGTTTTCACTATTTGGTTTTTACTATTTGGTTTTGCTATTTGGTTTTCACTTTTGGTTTTTACTATTTGGTTTCTACTTGGTTTTTGCCTTTTGGTTTTTACTATTTCGTTTTTACTATTTGGTTTTTACTATTTGGGTTTTGTTTTTTATTCTTTTACTATTTGGTTTTTGCTATTTGGTTTTTAATATTCGGTTTTTACTTTTTTTTACTGTTTGGTTTTTACTATTTGTTTTTTT
The DNA here is from genome assembly GCA_023375785.1 of Penium margaritaceum. Taxonomy (NCBI): domain Eukaryota; kingdom Viridiplantae; phylum Streptophyta; class Zygnematophyceae; order Desmidiales; family Peniaceae; genus Penium; species Penium margaritaceum. The sequence goes on along the minus strand of SZWC01003717.1, from coordinate 56,382 downwards.
CTATTTGGTTTTTGCTATTTGGTTTTTGATATTTGGTTTTTATTATTTGTTTTTTGCTATTTTGTTTTTAATATTTGGTTTTTACTATTTGGTTTTTGCTATTTGGTTTTTGCTCTTCGGTTTTTACTATTTGGTTTTTGATATTTGGGTTTTACTATTCGGGTTTTTTTTTCTATTTGGGTTTTCACATTTGGTTTGTACTAGTTGGTTTTTTCTATTTGTTTTTACTATTTGGGTTTTGACTTTTGGTTTTTGCTATTTGGTTCTCTCTATTTGGTTTTTGCTATCTGGTTTTTGCTATCTGGTATTTTCTATTTGGTTTTTGCTATTTGGTTTTTTGCTATTTGGGTTTTGCTATTTGGTTCTTGCTTTTTAGTTTTTACTATTTGTTTTTTACTATTTGGTTTATACTATTTGTTTATTTGCTATTTGGTTTTTACTCTTGGTTTTTACTATTTGGTTTTGCTGATTGGTTTTGCTGTTTGGTTTATACTATTTGGTTTTTACTATTTGGTTTTTACTATTTGGTCTTTGCTGTTTGGTTTATACTATTTGGTTTTCAATAATTGGTCTTTGCTATTTGGTTTTTACTATTTGTTATTTTCTATTTGGTTTTTGCTATTTGGTTTTACGATTTGGTTTGTACTATTTGGTTTTTACTATTTGGTTCATGCTACTTGGTTTTTGCTATTTGGTTTTGGCTATTTGGAGTTTTCTTTTTGGTTTTTGCTATTTGGTTTTTGCTATTTGGTTTTTACTTTTTGGTTTTTGCTATTTGGTTTTTAAAATTTGGTTTTTACTATTTGGTTTTTACTATTTGGTTTTCACTTTTTTTTGCTATTTGGTTTTTGCTATTTGATTTTACTATTTGGTTTTGCTAATTAGTTTTTCTGTCTGGGACTTACTATTTGGTTTTTACTTTTTGGTTTTAATTATTTGGTTTTTGATATTTGGTTTTCACTCTTTGGTTTGCACTGTTTGGTTTTTGCTAATTGGTTTTTACTATTTGATTTTCACTATTTGGTCTTTCTATTTGGTTTTTACTACTTGGTATTTACTATTTGGTTTTTGCTATTTGGTTTTTAGTATTTGGTTTTTAGTATTTGGTCTTTACTATTTGGTTTTTGCTATTTGGTTTTTACTGTTTGGTTTTAACGAGTTTCTTTTTACTATTTGGTTTTTACTATTTGGTTTTTATTGTTTTGTTTTTTCTATTTGGTTGTCACTATTTTGTTTTCACTGTTTGGGTTTTGCTATTTGGTTTTTACTATTTGGTTTTTACCCTGTGCTTTGCTATTTGGTTTTTACTATTTGTTTTTTGCTATTTGGTTTTTACTATTTGGTTTTTGCTATTTGGTTTTTGCTATTCTGTTTTTACTATTTGGTTTTTGCTATTTGGTTTTCACTATTTGGTTTTTACTATTTGGTTTCTAATAATTGGTTTTGCTCTTTGGGTTTTACTATTTGGTTTTTACTATTTGGTTTTTACTTTTTGGTTTTTACTATTTGTTTTTTGCTACTTGGTTTTTGCTATTTGGTTTTTTCTATTTGGTTTTTACCATTTGGTTTTTACTTTTTGGTTTTTACTATTTGTTTTTTGCTACTTGGTTTTTGCTATTTGGTTTTTGTTATTTGGTTTTTGCTATTTGGTTTTTGCTATTTTGTTTTTACTATTTGGTTTTTGCTATTTGGTTTTTGCTATTTTGTTTTTACTATTTGGTTTTTGCTATTTGGTCTTTTCTGTTTGGTTTATGCTGGTTGATTTTTGCTATTTGGTTTTTAATATTTTTTTTGCTATTTTCTATTTGTTATTTGGTTTTTTGCTATTTGGGTTTTGCTATTTGGTTTTTACTATTTTGTTTTTGCTATTTGGTTTTGACTATTTGGTTTTGACTACTATTTGCTATTTGTTTTTTACTATTTGGATTCTACTATTTTCTTTTTACTATTCGGTTTTGTCTATTTGTGTTTTACTATTTTGTTTCTACTATTTGGTTTTCACTATTTGATTTTTACTATTTGGTTTTGCTATTTGGTTTTTACTACTTGGTTTTTACTATTTGGTTCTTATTTTTTCGTTTTTGCTATTTGGTTTTCACTATTTGGTTTTTGCTATTTGGTTTTTACTACTTTGGTTTTTACTATTCGGTTTTTACTATTTGGCTTTTGTTATTTGGTTTTTATTATTTGGTTTTTGCTATCTGGTTTTTACTCCTTGGTTTTTACTATTTGGTTTTTACTTTTTGGTTCTTGCTATTTGGTTTTTGCTTTTTTTTTGCTATTTGGTTTTTACTGTTTGGTTTTTGCTATTTGGTTCTTACTATTTGGTTTCTGTTATTTGGTTTTACTTTTTGGTTTTTACTATGTGGTTTTTACTATGTGTTTTTTATTATTTGGTTTTTGTTTTTTTAGTTTTTGCTATTTGGTTTTTGGTTTTTATTATTTGGTTTTTGCTATTTTGTTTTCACTAGTTGGTTTTGACTATTTGGTTTTTGCTATTTGGTTTTTGCTTTTCGGTTTTTACTATTTCGTTTTTGCTATTTGGTTTTACTACTTGGTTTTTTATTTGGTTTTTGCTATGTGGTTTTTACCATTTGGTTTCTACTATTTGATTTTTACTATTTGGTTTTTTCCATTCGGTTCTTGCTATTTGGTTTTTGCTATTTTGTTTTTACTTTTTGGTTTTTGCTATTTGGTTTTTGCTATTTGGTTTTTGCTCTTTGGTGTTTGCTTTTTTGTTTTTGCTATTTGGTTTTTGCTATTGTTTTTTCACTATTTGGTTTTTTCTATTTGGTTTGAGTTTTGTTTTTTACCATTTGGTTTTAACTATTTGGTATTTACTATTTGGTTTTTACTTTTTGGTCTTTTCTATTTGGATTTTACTATTTGTTTTTTGCTATTTGGTTTTTGCTATTATGTTTTTACTATTTGGTTTTTATTATTTTGTTTTTCCTATTTGATTTTTGCTATTTTCTTTTTGCCCTTTGGTGTTTTTTGGTTTTTTCTATTTTGTTTTTTCTATTTGGTTTTTACTTTTTGGTTTTTGCTATTTGGTTTTTAGTATTTGGTTTTTAGCATTTTGTTTTTACTATTTGTTTTTTTTGCTATTTGGTTTTTAATATTTGGTTTTTACTATTTGGGTTTGCTCATTGGTTTTGCTGTTTTATTGTTACTATTTGCTTTTATTTTTTGGTTTTTATTGTTTGGTTTTTGCTATTTGGTTTGCACTATTTGGTTTTCACTGTTTGGTTTTTGCTATTTGGCCTTTACTATTTGGTTTTTACTATTTGTTCTTTATTATTTGGTTTTTACTATATGGTTTTTGTCAGAATATTGAAGTCAACACTGACATACTCCCTCGGATAATCCGAGCTCAGAATAAGGTTCAGGTCCGGCTGCGCACCGAACCAACACAAACCACCTCGCCAACGGATTGTCGCTCAAGATCCAAAACTCAGAGGCGAGTAGCCCCTAATAACTACGACCACGTCGCAACCGCGTCTGGCTAGCGGAAAAGAAGCCGTTGCTCTAGCTTTTGTCCTCATCTGCGATATATTACGAACGAAGTTCATTCCCTCGAGTTCAACCAGAATAGTTCTTTTCATCCTGTTCCCTTTCGTTCTGCGGCTGCGCCGCCGTGATCTCGCTCTGCTCGCCCTTCACTCCTACTATCTTCGCTCACCACCCCCAGCTCACTCTTCGCTTCGTCACTCTGGATCCTTCGTCCAATCTCAGCATATCACTCGCTCTGCTCTCCACCTCTCTCACTGCCCTTTTGTCTACCTCGGAGCTCCGGCGTCTCGTCTGTCTTGAGGCCTTGTGACTAACTCCTTGGGATTGAACTCGCCTTTCTGCTTCCGTCGTTCCGCTCAAACGCTACTACATGCTTCAGTGCTTCTGCTCGCTTCTGCTCCTGCCGTCCTCACTCATTGCATTTCTCTGACATGGTATCAGAGCATCAGGCAACATCACTTGGTGCCCCGTGACTGCGTCATCGCTCTGCTGCCACCGTTGGTTCACTTCTTCGACCCGCAGTCCTCCGTCGCTGCCACTGCCACTACGCGTCTCCCCGCTTTGCCAGCAGCTGACATCAGCAGCACCGCTTGAAGTGTTCCTTGCACTGAAGAAACGACTCATCATCTTAAGGAAGCCCTACTCCCATTCTTCGCCCGTTCCCGGAAGCTTCCTACCGCTCGCCGCCTGCTTCCTCTCCTCCCCTCAACCTCCGCAAGAAGCTCCGTCTTTCTCATTGCCTCTCATCAACCTCATCTACGTCACCTCCTCCACCATCTTCATCTTGTCTTCCCTCCTCATCTCGAGCCGCGTCCTCGCATCGCCTTCTCGCATCGTCAGCAACAATAATGTAACTCCTGCCGCCAGGATATCAGACACCGCCAGTCTTCCTGCTCGTCGGTCTCGGGCCAACTGGTGAACAAGCCATCACTCTCCTGAAAGCAGAGCACTGGGTTGCCTTGCTTGTGCCTCTCACCGCACCACCATTCTCTCTATGTCGCGACCTCCATCCTTCGCCTTCACTACGCTCTCATCACCTCCATCACCCTTCCCTTCCCGCATCTTGGGGTCATCTTCATGTGCACCTTCATTTGCTGCCTTCAGCCCTCCTCATAATCTCCGCTCCAGCCGCCTTCCTCAGCTCGACCTCATCTACCTCATCGAGTCACTTTTCGTCATTAGCGTCGTCCGCGCCGCCTCTGTACTAGCCTTCCTCATCAGCCTTCTTCCTTAGTCTTCTTCATCAGCGCACGTGGTTCCGCCCTTGCGCCCACTCATCGATCTGTTGCCTCCTCTTTTCCGCCGCCTTCAGCATCATCTTCCTCTCGGCACAAGGATCCGCCCGGTCACATCGCCCGTTCCGCGACGACCTGCGCCCACGCCAAAAACTTCCGCAGTGCACGAGGCTCGCCCCTGCGCCCATTCTGATATCAACAGCTTTCGCCTCCTCATCATCCACATCTGTGCCTAGCACAAGGATCTGCACGAGCTAGCTGCACGCTTCGCAGCAGCCTACACCCATGCCAAAAGCAGATTTCTCGCAACACGTTGGCATCCGCCATCCCCTTGCCAAATTCTACTCCTCTCATTCGTCGCGCACGTGGTTTCGCCCCTGCGCCCACTCCGCCGTTCAGGCTTTCTCCTTCATCATCCTCCTTCATCGTTTCTGCTCGGCACAACGATCCGCCCGGTCGCATCGCCCGCTTCACGACGACCTGCGCCCACGCCAAAACATCCGCAACGCACGTGGTTTCGCCCCTGCGCCTCCTCCGCCAATCATTATTTCTTTTCCATCATCCTCTTTTGCTCCTTCCACTCGGCACATGGATACACTCGGTCGGACCGCCTGTCCCGCGGCAACGTGCATCCATGCCAATAGCTCTGAAGCGCACGAGGCTCACCCCTGCACACAATCCGGCATCGCTCTGCAAGCATCACTCTTCTCAATGTTTCCACTCCCAACATCAGGAGTTGACCTCCTCTTCCTCCACTTGCACTACCGCACCCGCATCTGTAGCAGAAGCCAGGTAACAAAGGCATCGTCACAAAGCCACTGGACCCGGACACCACCCGTCTCCCTGCTTGATCAAGCTAACCGGTGGAACAAGCTGTTGTACCTGTGGACCAGACTTCCTGAGTCCTTGCGCTTCTGTACACTCCCTTTGGACTCACAGAGCTCGCTATGGCAGAGCACTCTTTGAGCGCGGCGTTGTTGTAGCGCCCTCCATTCCTTCATCCCAGCATCCAGCACCATTATCACATCCATCATCCCCATCATCACCTCTCTAAGGGATCATACCAAGGAGAATGAGTTCTCAGCGGTATCCCCTTGAAACAGCATCATCATCAAGGTCATCTCACCAAACGGCTTTGATGAATCAACGGTTCCTCTCGGCACTCCCTACACTCAAGCAGACAATGAGCAACAACACAATCACTGCCCTTCTTCGTGTTCAACCTTCAGTGAAGCCAATCTACTTCATTGACTGTTCAACTCCTAGTCGGGCACTGACTGATATTGTTGCACATCTTCCAGAGTGCCTACCGGACTCCCCCCAACTGCATAGGAAAAGAGATGGTTCCACAAACTACCATCAATGGAGAGTTGAACTGGTACTCAATCTGGGAAGACTTCAATTCCCCACGTTCAACCTCCGTCACGTGCTCCTTGGTCTCCTGAACTCTTCCTGGCGCCGACTGGGTCAAAGCCCTTCTGAAGGAGGCGCTCATCCTCACCACTCATCATTCGCTTCACCCACTCATGAGGCCACCACACAAAGACTTTTCCAAGACCTGGAGATCCCTGTATCTGACCTCTGCACCACTCCCTCTCAAGTGTTGACTTCAGGGGGGCTGTCGAAATATTGAAGTCAACATTGACATACTCCCTCGGATAATCCGAGCTCTGAATAAGGTTCAGGTCCGGCTGTGCACCGAACCAACACGAACCACCTCGCCAACGGATTGTCGGTCACGATCCAGAACTCAAAGGCGAGTCGCCCCTAATAACTGCGACCACGTCGCAACCGCGTCCAGCTAGCGGAAAAGAAGCCGTTGCTCTAGCTTTTGTCCTGTTCTGTGATATATTACCGAGGAGGTTCATTCCCTCGAGTTTAACTAGAACAGTTCTGTTCATCCTGTTCCCTTTGGTTCTGCGTCTTCGTCACCGTGCTCTCGCTCTGCTCGCCATTTGCTCCTACTTTCTTCGCTCACCACTCCCAGCTCACACTTCGCTTCGTAAGTCTGGATCCTTCGTCCAATCTCAGCACATCACTTGCTTTGCTCTCTAGCTCTGTCACTGCCCTTTTGTCTACCTCGGAGCTCTGGCGTCTCGTATCTTTCGAGGCCTTGTGACTAACTCCTTGGGATTGAACTCGCCTTTCTGCTTCCGTCATTCCGCTCAAACGCTACTACATGCTTCAGTGCTTCTGTTCGCTTCTGCTCCTGCCGTCCTCACTCATTGCATTTCTCTGACAGTTTTTATTATTTGGTTTTTGCTATTTGGTTTTTAGTATTTGGTTTTTACTATTTGGTCTTTACTATTTGGTTTTTTATTTTTGGTTTCTACCATTTGGGTTTTACCATTTGGTTTTTACTATTTGGTTTTTATTATTTGGTTTTTGCTATTTGGTTTTCACTATTTGGTTTTCATTGTTTGGGTTTTGCTATTTGGTTTCTACTATTTGGTTTTAACCATTTGGTCATTGCTATTTGGTTTTAACTGTTTGTTTTTTTATGTTTGGTTTTTACTATTTGGTTTTTTCTATTTGGTTTTTGCTATTCTGTTTTTTACTTTTTGGGTTTTGCTATTTGGTTTTTACTATTTCGTTTTTACTATTTGGTTTTCACTATTTGGGTTTTGTTATTTTTTTGTTGCTATTTGGTTTTTTCTACTTGATTTTTGATATTTGGTTTTTACTATTTGGTTTTTACTTTTTGGTTTTTACTATTTGTTTTTTGCTACTTGGTTTTTCCTATTTGGTTTTTGCTATTTGGTTTTTGCTATTTGGTTTGTTCTATTTGGTTATTGCTATTTTGTTTTTACTATTTGTTTTTTAATATTTGGGTTTTGCTATTTTGTTTTTGTTATTTGGTTTTTACTATTTGGTTTTTGCTATTTGATTCTTACAATTTGGTTTTTGCCATTTGTTTTTTTCTGTTTGGTTTTTGCTGTTTGGTTTTTGCTATTTGGTTTTTACTAACTGGTTTTTGCTATTTGTTATTTGTTATTTGGTTTTTTTTCTATTTGGTTTTGCTATTTGGTTTTTGCTTTTTGGTTTTTACTATTTGTTTTTTGCTATTTGGTTTTGACTATTTGGTTTTAACTATGTTTTGCTATTTGGTTTTTACTATTTGGATTCGAATATTTTGTTTTTACTATTTGGTTTTTTCTATATGGTATTTACTATTTGGTTTTTACTATTTGGTTTTTACTTTTTGGTTTTTACTATTTGGTTTTGCTATTTGGTTTTTACTACTTGGTTTTTACTATTTGGTTTTTATTATTTGCTTTTTGCTGTTTGGTTTTCACTATTTGGTTTTTGCTATTAGGTTTCTACTACTTTTGTTTTTACTATTCGGTTTTTACTATTTGGTTTTTGTTATTTGGTGTTTACTATTTCGTTTTTACTATTTGGGTTTTGCTATCTGGTTTTTACTATTTGGTTTTTACTATTTGGTTTTCATTTTTTGGTTCTTGCTATTTGGTTTTTGCTATTTGTTTTTTGCTATTTGAGTTTTTCTATTTGGTTTTTGCTATCTGGTTCTTACTATTTGGTTTCTGTTATTTGGTTTTTACTATTTGGTAATTACTATGTGGTTTTTACTATTTGGTTTTTTATTTGGTATTTGGTATTTGGTATTTGTTTTTTACTATTTGGTTTTTATTATTTGGTTTTTGCTATTTTGTCTTTACTACTTGGTTTTTACTATTTGGTTTTTGCTTTTCGGTTTTTACTATTTGGTTTTTTAACTATTTGTTTTTTTCTATTTGATTTTTGCTATTGGGTTTTTACCATTTGGTTTCTACTATTTAATTTTTACTATTTGGGTTTTTACATTTGGTTTTTGCTACTTGGTTTTTGCTATTTGGTTTTTACTATTTGGTTTTTGCTATTTGGTTCTTGCTATTTTGTTTTTGCTCTTTGGTGTTTGCTGTTTGGGTTTTGCTATTTGGTTTTTTGCTATTTGATTTTCACTATTTTGTTTTTGCTATTTGGTTTTAGTTTTGGTTTTTACTATTTGGTTTTTACCATTTGGTTTTTACTATTTGGTTTTGCTGATTGATTTTTCTATTTGGTTTTTACTTTTTGGTTTTTACTTTTTGGTTTTTATTATTTGGTTTTTGCTATTTGGTTTTCACTATTTGGTTTTCACTATTTGGTTTTTGCTATTTGTTTTTTACTATTTGGTTTTCACTATTTGGTCTTTGCTGTTTGGTTTTTACTATTTGTTTTTTACTTTTTGGTCTTTTCTTTTTGGTTTTTACTATTTGTTTTTTGTTTTTTGCTATTTGTTATTCGCTATTCTGTTTTTACTATTTGGGTTTTACTATTTGGTTTTTACTATTTGGTTTTTGCTACTTTGTTTTTTCTATTTGGTTATTGCTATTTGGTGTTTTCGTTTGGGTTTTTGCTATTTTGTTTTTGCTATTTGGTATTTACTATTTGGTCTCCACTATTTGTTTTTTTGCTATTTGGTTTTTAATATTTGGTTTTTACTATTTCAGTTTGCTAATTGGTTTTGCTGTTTGATTTTTACTATTTGCTTTTTACTTGGTTTTTATTTTTTGGTTTTTGCTATTTGGTTTTCACTATTTGGTTTCACTGTTTTGTGTTTGCTATTTGGTGTTTACGTTTTGGTTTTTACTATTTGGTTTTTACTATTTGGTTTTTATCATAAGGCTTTTAATATTTGGTTTTTGCTATTTGGTTTTCAGTATATGGTTTTTACTATTTGGTCTTTACTATTTGGTTTTTGCTTTTTGGTTTCTACCATTTGGGTTTTACTATTTGTTTTTTGCTATTTGGTTTTTACTATTTGGTTTTTGCTATTTGGTTTTTGCTATTTGGTTTCTATTATTTGGTGTTTGCTATTTGGTTTTCACTATTTGGTTTTCATTGTTTGGTTTTCGCTATTTGGTTTCTACTATTTGGTTTTAACCCTTTGGTCATTGCTATTTGGTTTTTACTGTTTGTTTTTTGATATTTGGTTTTGACTACTTGGTTTTTGCTCTTTGGTTTTTGCTATTTGGTTTTTACTAATTGGTTTTTCTATTTGGTTTTCACTATTTGGTTTTTACTATTTGGTTTTGCTATTTGGTATTTACTTTTTTTTGTTTTTACTATTTGGTTTCTACTATTTGGTTTTTTCTATTTGAATTTTACTGTTTCGTTTTAACTATTTGGTTTTTGCTATTTGGTTTTTGCTATTTGGTTTTTACTTTGGTTTTTACTTTTTGGTTTTTACTATTTTTGTTTACTATTTTTGTTTACTATTTGGTTTTTGCTATTTGATTTTTGCTATTTGGTTTTTGCTATTTGGTTTTAAATATTTGGTTTTTTCTATTTTGTTTTTAGTGTTTGGTTTTTGCTATTTGGTTTTTACTATTTGGTTTTCAATATTTAGGTTTTGTTATTTGTTTTTTGCTATTTGGTTTTTGCTATTTGATTTTTGATATTTGGTTTTTTCTATTTGGTTTTTACTTTTTGGTTGTTACTATTTGTTTTTTGCTATTTGGTTTTTGTTATTTGGTTTTTACTTATTGGTTTTTGCTATTTGATTCTTACAATTTGGTTCTTTCCACTTGGTGTTTTTTGTTTGGTTTTTGCTGTTTGGTTTTGCCTATTTGGTTTTTACTTTCTGGTTTTTGCTGTTTGGTATTTGTTATTTGTTTTTTTGCTATTTGGTTTATGCTACTTGGTTTTTGCTTTTTGGTTTTTACTATTTGGTTTTTGCTATTTGGTTCTGACTGTTTGGTTTAACTATTTTTTGCTATTTGTTTTTTACTATTTTGTCTTTACTTTTTGGTTTTTTCTATTTGGTTCTTACTATTTGGTTTTTAATATTTGGTTGTGCTATTTGGGTTTTACTAGGTTTTTACTATTGGGTTTTTATTATTTCGTTTTTGATATTTGGTTTTCACTATTTGGTTTTTGCTATTTTGTTTTTACTATTCGGTTTTTACTACTTGGTTTTTGTTATTTGGTTTTTAAAATTTCTTTTTTACTATTGTTAAAGTAGTAAATGCTGTTGTGTCCACTTGTGTTTGCTAGCCTAGTTCAGTCTCACTTCTTGTCTGTCCTGCGAGGTCGTGCTGACTTCTTACGAGACGTACGCCTCGTTGCGTCACCCCGTCTGGGTCGCACGAAACATTGTGCGCATTGATGCCCTTTGCACCCCTTATGTGGTTCGCCACATTCTAGGGCGAACCACAATGTGGGGAGCGAGGGCGACCCGATAGGGGTCACTCTCGCTCCCCTATCACCCTCATTCTTTCCAAAAAATGTTCTCAATGCTCGCCCCGATCCTCGCTCTCACGCTAAGTCCCAACCACCTCGATTCCCCCTCACAGCTCCCGAGAGCGCTCCCCCTCACAGCTCTCGAGAGCTCATTCTCCCTCACAGCGGCGAGGGACAGTTAGCCCCGCAGCTAACTCCCGCGTCCTCCCACCTCCCGCCTCCCACCTCCTATCTCCCTCCCCCTAACCCTGCCCTATTCAACATGGTCTCAAGCCTCTGATCGGGCCCGTGGGTTCTGCCTCCCCCGCTTCCGCTTCCGCCCTCCACAGCTGGCAGTCGGCGTCTCTGCCGCCGCTGCCGTCCTTGCCCTTACCCCTGCCCCCGACCCCATCGCTGTCGTCGCGGGCGTTGCTCGCCCTGTGGGCTTGTGGGCTCCGCTGCTCCGCGTTCGCTTCCGCCTCCGCCTCATCTACCGTGTCTCCTTCTGCTCCAGCTGTTCCAGCTGCCGCCGTCGGCCCTTGCCGCTGCCCTCCGCGACCGCCGCCGTTGCCTTCATCGTTGCCGGTCTAGTTCCTGTCCTCGCGGGCTTCGTCCGTCGCGGGCACCATCCCGCCACCTTCGACGCGTCCTGGCCCCCCCCCCTCCATCTACCCGCCAGCGTCATGGCGGATCTCAGCCTCTCCAGCGCTTTAACCGCCGCTGCTGCCGCCCAGGCGACTCGTGATAACGCCCCGGTGGTGTCAACGGAGGCGAGTCCCTCCGCCTCTGTTGACACCGGCCTAGTTGATGACTCCCTCGCCCTCTCCCCTTGCTCGGCTGCCGAGGTTGCCGTCACCGCGGCGCTCGCGGCGTTGCGCGGCCCCCCTTCTCCACCCCACCATACCCCAGCTCCTACTCGGGCTCCTGCGTTCCCCTTTTATGCGGCCATCCTCGATGCTCTCTCTTCTCGCCCCGTCGGTGACTTCCATGCCGTTCCACCCATTCCTCCTGTCGTTGCCACCGCACCCGTCGGTTCCGACCCTGACGCTTCTGGTGACCCCGTGCACTCTGTCGATGCCCCCGCGGGTGTCGTCATCCCCGTTGACGCTGTTCCCTCTGGTGGTCTTCACGCCCCTCGTGGTGTTCTCACCCCTGGCGGTTTCGTAGTTGCTTCAGGTGCTGCCGTTCACGGCGGGTCTGGGCCCGTTGGAGGTGTCGTCATCTTTGGTGGCCCGCTCGCTCCCGGGACTGCCGCCCCTTCTGGTGCCGCTTTTCCCCCTGGCACTGCCATCGTTCCGCCTGGTGCTGTCCCCCGCTATGCCGTCGTTCCCCCCGGATTTGTCGCTGCGGGTGGTGCCCGCCCTACTGGCCCTGTCGCTCCTCTTGGTGGCGCCTTGCCCGCCGGCGGCGCCTTGCCCGCTGGTGGCGCCTTGGCCGCCAATGGTTCCTTGCCCGCCGGTGGCGCCTTGCCCGCCGGCGGCGCACTGCCCGCCGGCGGCGCATTGCCTACCAGCGGCGCTTTGCCTGCTGGTGGTCTCCCTCCCAGCGGTGGCGCTTTCCCTGCCGGCGTTCATCCTCGTGGTGACCCCGTAGCGGCGCTTGCCCTCGCCGTCGCTCAGCTTGCCCGTCGTGATCTTCGTCCCTCCGCGACTCCGTCCCTGCCCTTGACTGCTGCTCCCTCTCACATCCAAGGCACCCCGTTTTCTGAGTGGTCCCCCCGCTTCATATCCTCGGCCCACATGCATGGCCTCTGGGAGCACTATGACCCATCCCCTTCCCTCCCTCTTGTTCATCCTGATCGCAGTCCCCTTGCTTTCCACCTCCTGTACTCCGCTACCCCTTCGGTTGCCCTTCGCCAACTTGATAGGTTTGCCCCCACCACCGCTCATCCTGCTCGCCCTCGCGAGGCCTGGATGGCACTCCTTGCCCTTTTTTCGTCTGACTCCCTTCGCTCCGCTTCTTCTCTTCTTGCTGACCTTCGTGCTCTCCGTCGTTGCCCCGACGAGTCCTTGGGCGCTTATCTCGGCCGCGCCAAGCTCCTCCAGAGTGAGCTGTTCACTACGGGTGTTTCTTTGTCCGATCTGGCCTTCGTTACCTCTGTCGTCGCTGGTCTTGGGCCCTCCTTCTCCGGCGCTCTCACCTCGTTCCCCCTCGCGCTTACCCTTCACGCTGCGTACCAGACTCCCGGCGCCGTCTGGCCGGTTCTCCTGGACGGACTTCGCTCCTTTCAGGCGGTCTCCCAGCCCACCGTTTCTGCTACCGAGCGTGTCCCGCCCGACGCCTTGCCCGGCCTCCTCCCTCCTCCGACGGCTCATGCCCTTGCCATTCGAGCCCCGCCAGGCAGGGTTGGTGGTGGTGGCGGCGGCGGTGTTCCCCGTCCGCCCACGTGTTGGAACTGCGAGGTTGTAGGTCATCGTCATGATGCGTGCCCGCTCCCTCCAGTCCCCGATCTGCGCGAGCGCATTGCCCGTCATCGCGCCCTCCTCCGCGGTCGGCCCAACGTCGCTCCTGGCGCTCCTCTGCAAGCGGTCCTCGGCGCGCCTCCGCTCGTTGCTCCTGCTCGCCCACCGCCGGCGCCCGACACGCCTCCTCCCCTCACCGAGGATGCGATCATCGCCCTTATTCGTCGCGTTCTGGCTGAGGGTGTGCTTGGTGGTCCGCCGCCCGCTGGTACGTCTTCTCTTTTTGACCTCTTCGCTGCCTCGGCGCCTTGTCCCACTTCTCCCGACGTTCCCTCATGTGACTCTTGTCCGTCTCCCTCTTCCCCTCGCACGTCCGCCTATTGTCTCCTCTCCGGTACTGAGCGGGTCGTGGCTCCCTCTTGGGTGGTCGATGGTGCGGCGACTGATCACATATGTCCAACTCATGAGTTGATCACTGAGTTCAGTCCTGTGTCTACGATCACCTCGGTGTACACAAGTGATGGGACACCCCTCCCTGTTCTTGGTGTCGGTACTGTCTGCCTCACCTCGCCTGCTGGCTCCCTCACCTTGACCTCTGTCCTCTACGTCCCGGCTCTTCATTTTTCCCTCTTGTCCATCCCCACCCTCGACGTTTGTGGTTTCTCCACCACCTATGCCCTTGGGCTCGTCACTGTCACTGACTGCGCTAGTGGTCGCGTCGTCCTTCGCGGCCGGCGGCCTCCCGGTGAGGGTCTCTACGAGGTCCTTGGCCCGCACAATGTTTCCACGCCAGCCGCCGATGCCGTCGCACTCGTCGCTCTCTCGCGTTCGGCCCATGCCCACCTCCTTCATCGCCGCCTCTGTCATCTTCCCTCTCTTGCTGTCGCTTCACTCTGTACTTTTCCCGCTGACGGTTTGTCTGACCCCTCCTTCCGGGCTCCTTGCGCTGCCGATTGCACTTTTTGTGCCGCTGGCAAGATGCATCGTCTTCCTTTTCCATCCCCACCCTCACGCGCATCTGCTCCTCTCGAGCTCGTGCATGCCGACGTTCTGGGTCCTCTTCAGGATGAGTCTCTCGCTGAGCATGCCACGTATGTGCTCAGCTTGATCGACGATTATTCTCGCTACACATGGGTCTTTTTCTTGCGGGCAAAGAGCGATGTTGCTCAGACCATCCAGTCCTGGTATGCACTTGCGTAGCGCCAGAGTCGCCACCAATTGCTGCGCTTTCGGTTCGACCGAGGTGGTGAGTTCTTTGGTGCCAAAGCATCGTTCTTTGACCGTGAGGGTGTGGTTCATGAGCTGTCCGCCCCCTATTCTCCGCAGCAGAATGGGGTGGCCGAGCGTTGGAACCGTACTCTTGTCGAGGGTGTCCGCACCATGATGGCTGAGGATGGGTTCCTTGATCGAGGCCGCAGCTTCTGGTCTGAGGCAGCCAGTTATCGCACGTGGGTTTGGAACCGGATCCCGCATGGTCCCCTTCCCCCCGACACCACACCGTTCCAGTTGTTCTTTGGGCGCCGTGCTGACCTCAGTCAGGCTGTAGTTTGGGGCACTATGGCCACCGTTTATCTTGCCCCCCTTTCCCGGACGAGTAAGCTTGATGCACCTGGGCGCCTCTGTGTCACCCTTGGGGTTGCGCCCCATTCTCGTGCACACCACTTTTGGGACCCCGTTGCCCACCGCCTCATTGAGTCTTGCCATGCTCGATTCTTCGAGCAGCTACCTTATGGCGCCTTTCATTCGGATCGTTGTTCTCCTTCCCCGGCCTCTGCCACGGCCTACACTTCTGACGGCCTTGTCGTTGCTGGTTCCCCCTCCCCCCCTTCGCCCCCCCCTGTGGCCCCTCCCGTGCCCCCCTTGCCATCCGCCACCTTTGCTCTTGTCCCACTTCCCATCCCCCCTTCGACCGCCCCGCCGCCGACCTCCCACTCCCCTCCCCCCGTCCTCCCTTCCTTCCCACCCTCCTCGCATGTCCCTCCGCCCCTCTCTACAACCCCTCCTCTTCCTCTTGCACCGGTCCATGTCTCCCCGACAGGGCCTCCTCCCGCACCTGTCCCCATTCCTCTTCCCCCTTCTCCTTTGCTCTCTTCCCTCCCCCCTCTCTCGTCCCTCCTCCGCCTCCCCTTCCCCCCTTGCATCGCCGTGGCGGTCCGCCGCCAGTCTCTCTCCTCCCTCCCCTCTTACCGTCTCCTGTGCCGTCCCCTGCCTCTCCTCCCGGCTTTCCTTCCTCCCCTCCTCCCGTTCCCCCTGCCCTGACCGCGCCCCAGCTTGTTGGCTTTCCACGTGCGCCGTCTTCCTCTCGTTGTGCTGACCCTATTCTCCTCTCTATCGAGGACATTCCGGAGGACGTCCCGTCTCCGGCATCTCCCTCTACCGGTCTCGTGGGTGACCCCGTCCTTCTCGCCGTGACCCCGTCTCCACCAGCCTCGCCCGTTGCAGCGTCTTCTGCCCACCCCTTACCCGTTCCTTCGCTGGTCGATGTCCTCTCTCGCGAGACCCTTCCACCCCTTCCTCCTTCCTTCCCCTCCCCTTCGCCATCCGTTTCCCTCTCCTATCCATCTGCCCTGGCAGTTTCCCCTCACCCTGTGGTCCCTGGCCCGGCCTCTCTCCTCGGTGCTCCCTCTCGCCCCCACTCGTGGATGCGCACACACGCCGCTTGGGCTCGGACTTCCGCTCCTCCTCCCCCCCCTCCCCCTCCTCCTCTCTCCCCTTGTCCACCTTCCCCTGCTCCCCCCATCTCTATCCCTTCGTCCTCCCCCCCTCTCTTGGATACTCCCCCTCCCTCCCCCCTTGTCTCCTCTCGCACTCGTTCCCGCACCGCTCGCGCCCTTACCTGCACTTCTGCCCCTCCCCCCGTCGTCACACTACCTTCCTCCCCGTTCCCCGTCTCTCCCTCCCCTTCCCTCGATCCTCCCCCGCTCGCCCCCTCATCCACAGCTCTTGCGTGCTCTCCTCCCTCCCCCTCACGGACCTCTCCTGTGTCGCTCTCACACCTCCTCCCTTACACACTTCCTCCTCGTGCCGCCTCGTCGCCTCCCTCTCCCCCCCGCCCCCCCCTCCAGCGGTCTCTGCCTCCCTCCCGGCATCTCCCCTTCCTCCCTCATCTACTGATGTGCTTCTTATGTCCCGCCCCCTGTCGAGGTACACTTTCCATCCGGGCCACGCCCACGGTCGCCACTTCTTCCATCTTGAGTTTCGCCATGCACTCGATGCCTGTACTGATCACCGCTTCGTTAGTGCCCCGGCGTCTACTGCTCGTGCTCTCGCGGTGACCTCTTCCCCGCCCTCGTCTTCTTCTCCGTCCCCCCTTGATGAGTCCGACCCTCTCACTCTGGCCGACGCCCTTGCTCGTCCGGATGCCGCTGCCTGACACGCAGCTTGTGTTGCCGAGCTCGCTGCCCTGGCTGAGCATGGAGTCCTCGAACTCGCCAACCTTCCTCCCGGTCGCACAGCCATCAAGGCCAAGTGGGTCCTACGCAAAACGTTCACTGCCTCGGTAGCCCTCGACCGGTACAAGGCGCGCCTCACCGCCAAGGGCTACTCCCAGGTCCCCGGCGTCGATTTCACCGACACTTATGCCCCTGTCGGCCGCTTCACGACAAGTTGCGTTGTAAACTATTTGGTTTTGAATATTTGGTTTTTGCTATTTGGTTTTTACCATTTGGTTCTAACTATTTG
The DNA here is from genome assembly GCA_023375785.1 of Penium margaritaceum. Lineage (NCBI taxonomy): Eukaryota > Viridiplantae > Streptophyta > Zygnematophyceae > Desmidiales > Peniaceae > Penium > Penium margaritaceum. Next base: position 39,347 of record SZWC01003717.1, on the reverse strand, counting down.
GTTTTTACTTTTTGGTTCTTGCCATTTGGTTTTTGCTATTTCTTTTTTGCTATTTGGTTTTGCCTATTTGGTTCTTACTATTTGGTTTCTATTCTTTGGTTTTTACTACTTTGTTTTTACTATGTGGTTTTTACTATTTGGTTTTTGTTATTTGGTTTTTGCTATTTGGTTTTTACAGTTTGGTTTTTATTAATTGGTTTTCGCTATTTTGTTTTTACAACTTGGTTTTTACTATTTGGTGTTTGCTATTTGGTTTTTGCTATTTGGTTTTTACAGTTTGGTTTTTATTAATTGGTTTTCGCTATTTTGTTTTTACAACTTGGTTTTTACTATTTGGTGTTTGCTATTTGGTTTTTGCTTTTTGGTTTTTACTATTTGTTTTTTGCTATTTTGTTTTTTCTATTTGTTTTTTTCTATTTGGTTTTTGCTATTGGGTTTTTACCATTTGTTTTCTACCATTTGATTTTTACTATTTGGTTTTTTCCATTTGGTTTTTGCTGTTTGGTTTTTGCTATTTGGTTTTTACTATTTGGTATTTGCTATTTCGTTTTTGCTATTCGGGTCTTGCTCTTTGGTGTTTGCTTTTTGGTTTTTGCAATTTGATTTTTGCTATTTGGTTTTCACTTTTTGGTTCTTTCTATTTGGTTTTAGTTTTGGTTTTTACTATTTGGTTTTTACTATTTGGTTTTTACAATTTCGTTTTGCTGATTGGTTTTGCTATTTTGTTTTTACTATTTGGTTTTTACTATTTTTTTTTGATTATTTGGTTTTTGCTATTTTGTCTTCACTCTTTGGTTTTCACTGTTTGGTTTTTGCTGTTTGGTTTTTACTATTTGGTTTTTACTATTTGGTCTTTTCATTTTGGTTTTTACTATTCGGTTTTTACTTTTTGGTCTTTGCTATTTGGTTTTTACTATTTGGCTTTTGCTATTTGGTTTTTGCTATTCTGTTTTGACTATTTGGTTTTTACTATTTGATTTTTGCTTTTTTGTTTTTTTTTCTATTTGGTTTTTGCTATTTGGTGTTTTCCTTTTGGTTTTTTCTATTTTGTTTTTGCTATTTGGTTTTTACTATTCTGTATTTGCTATTTGGTATTTAATTTTTGGTTTGTACTATTTGGTTTTTACTATTTGTTTTTTGCTATTTGGTTTTTAATATTTGGTTTTTACTATTTGGGTTTGCTAATTGGTTTTGCTGTTTGGTTTTTACTATTTGGTTTTTACTATTCTTTTATTTGGTTTTTGCTATTTGCTTTTTGCTATTTGGTTTTTGCTATTTGGTTTTTACTATTTGGTTTTTGCTATTTTGTTTTTACTGTTTGGTTTTTACTATTTGGTTTTTGCTATTTGGTTTCTGCTCTTCGGTTTTTACTATTTGGTTTTTACTATTTGGGCTTTACTAATTGGTTTTTTTCTATTTGGTTTTTTTCTATTTGGTTTTTGCTATTTGGTTTTACTATTTGGGTTTTGCCATTTTGTTTTTGCTATTTGGTTCTCGCTATTTGGTTTTTGCTATTCGGTTTTTACTATTTGGTTTTTGCTCTTTGGTATTTTCTATTTGGTTTTTGTAATTTGGTTTTTTGCTATTTGGGTTTTGCTATTTGGGATTTGCTTTTTGTTTTTTACTATTTGATTTTTACTATTTGGTTTTTACTGATTGTTTTTTTTGCTATTTGGTTTTTACTATTTGGTTTTTACTATTTGGTTTTGCTGATTGGTTTTGCTGTTTGGTTTTTACGATTTGGTTTTTACTATTTGGTTATTTTATTTGGTTTTTGCTGTTTGGTTTTCACTATTTGATTTTCACTGTTTGGTTTTCACTAATTGGGTTTTACTATTTGGTTTTTACTATTTGTTCTTTGCTATTTGGTTTTTACTATTTGTTTTTAATATTTGGTCTTTTCTATTTGGTTTTTATTTTTTGTTAATTTCTATTTGTTTTTTTTCTATTTGGTTTTACTATTTGGGTTTTACTATTTGGTTTTTACTATTTGGTGTTTGCTATTTGGTTTTTGCTATTCGGTTTTTGCTATTTGGTGTTTTCGTTTTTGTTTTTGCTATTTGGTTTTTGCTATTTGGTTTGTACTATTTGGGTTTTTGCTATTTGGTTTTTAGTATTTGGTTTTTACTATTTGGTTTTTCATGTTTCGTTTTTACTACTTGTTTTTTTGCTATTTCGTTTTTACTATTTGGTTTTTATTATTCGGTTTTGCTAATTGGTTTTCCTATTTGGTTTTCACTATTTGGTTTTCACTCTTTTTTTTTTGCTATTTGGTTTTTACTATTCGGTTTTTAGTATCTGGTTTTTACTATTTGGTCTTTACTATTTGGTTTTATGCTAATTATCTGGTTTTTACTATTTGGTTTTTACTATTTGGTTTTCCTTATTTGGTTTTTGCTATTTGGTTTTCTCTATTTGGTTTTCACTGCTTGGGTTGTGCTATTTGGTTTTTACTATTTGGTTTGTAATATTTGGTCTTTGCTATTTGGTTTTTATTGTTTGTTATTTTCTATTTGTTTTTTTCTATTTGGTTTTACTATTTGTGTTTTACTATTTGGTTTTTACTATTTGGTGTTTGCTATTTGGTTTTTGCTATTCGGTTTTTGCTATTTGGTGTTTTCTTTTTGGTTTTTGCTATTTGGTTCTTGCTATTTGGTTTTTAGTATTTGGTTTGTACTATTTGGTTTTTCCTATTTTGTTTTTACTTTTTGTTTTTTGCTATTTGGTGTTTACTATTTGGTTTTTACTATTTGGTTTTGCTGAATGGTTTTGTTATTTGGTTTTCACTATTTGGTTTTCACTGTTTGTTTTTTGCTATTTGTTTTTTACTATTTGTTTTTTACTATTTTGTCTTTGCTATTTGGTTTTTCCTATTTGGTTTTTACTATTTGGTTTTTGCTATTTGGTTTTTAGTATTTGGTTTGTAGTATTTGGTTTTTTGCTATTTGGTGTTTACTATCTGGCTTTTACTATTTGGTTTTTACTATTTGGTTTTTACTATTTGGTTTTTATTATTTGGTTTTTGCTATTTGGTTGTCACTATTTGGTTTTCACTGCTTGGGTTGTGCTATTTGGTTTTTACTTTTTGGTCTTTACCCTGTGGTCTTTGCCATTTGGTTTTAACTATTTGTTTTTTTCTATTTGGTTTATACTTTTTGGTTTTTGCTATCTGGTTTTTTCTATTCCGTTTTTACTATTTGGTTTTCAATATTTGGTTTTTACTATTTGGTTTCTAGTACTTGGTTTGGCTATTTGGTTTTCAATATTTCGTTTTTACTATTTGGTTTTCACTATTTGGGTTTTGTTATTTTTTTTTTGCTATTTGGTTTTTACTATTTGGTTTTTTTATTTGGTTTTTACTATTTGGTTTCTCTTTTTGGTTTTTACTATCTGTTTTTTGCTATTTGGTTTTTGTTATTTGGTTTTTACTATTTGGTTTTTGCTATTTTGTTCTTACTGTTTGTTTTTTACTATTTGGGTTGTGCTATTTGTGTTTTGTTATTTGGTTTTTACTATTTGGTTTTTGCTATTTGATTCTTATAATTGGGTTTTTGCCATTTGGTTTTTTTCTGTTTGGTTTTTGCTGTTTGGTTTATTCTATTTGGTTTTTACTATTTGGTTTTTGCTATTTGGTATTTTTTATTTGGTTTTTTGCTATTTGGTTTTTTCTTTTTGCTTTTTACTATTTGGTTTTTGCTATTTGGTTTTGACTATTTGGTTTTCATTATTTGTTTGTTTTTTTTACTATTTTGATTTTACAATTTTGTTTTTACTATTTGGTTGTTTCTGTTTGGTTTTTACTATTTGGTTTTTACTATTTGGTTTTTACTATTTGGTTTTTCCTACTTGGTTTTTACTATTTGGTTTTGCTATTTGGTTTTTACTACTTGGTTTTTATTATTTGGTTTTTACTATTTGGTTTTTGCTATTTGGTTTTCACTCTTTGGTTTTTGCTATATGGTTCTTACTACTTAGGTTTTTACTATTCGGTTTTTACTATTTGGTTTTTGTTATCTGGTTTTTACTATTTATTTTTTACTATTTGGTTTGTACTATTTGGTTTTTGCTATCTGGTTTTTACTATTTGGTTTTTTCTATTTGGTTTTTACTTTTTGGTTATTTCTGTTTGGTTTTTGCAATTTGATTTTTGCTATTTGGTTTTCACTATTTGGTTTTTTCTATTTGGTTTTAGTTTTGGTTTTTACCAATTTTTTTTTACTATTTGGTTTTTACAATTTGGTTTTGCTGATTGGTTTTGATTTTTTTTAATATTTGGTTTTTACTATTTGGTTTTGATTATTTGGTTTTTGCTATTTTGTCTTCACTGTTTGGTTTTCACTGTTTGGTTTTTGCTGTTTGGTTTTTACTATTTGGTCTTTACTATTTGGTCTTTTCTATTTGGTTTTTACTATTCGGTTTTTACTTTTTGGTCTTTGCTATTTGGTTTTTACTATTTGGTTTTTGCTATTTGGTTTTTGCTATTCTGTTTTGACTATTTCGTTTTTACTGTTTGATTTTTGCTTTTTTGTTTTTCTTTTCTATTTGGTTTTTGCTATTTGGTGTTTACTTTTTGGTTTTTTCTATTTTGTTTTTGCTATTTGGTTTTTAATATTTGGTTTTTACTATTTGGGTTTGCTAATTGGTTTTGCTGTTTGGTTTTTACTATTTTGTTTTCACTATTTTTTATTTGTTTTTTTGTATTTGATTTTTTCTATTTGGTTTTTGCTATTTTGTTTTTACTATTTGGTTTTTGCTATTTTGTTTTTACTGTTTGTTTTTTACTATTTGGTTTTTTCTATTTGGTTTCTGCTCTTCGGTTTTTACTATTTGGTTTTTACTATTTGGGTTTTACTAATTGGTTTTTTTCTATTTGGTTTTTGATATTTTGTTTTTGCTATTTGGTTTTACTATTTGGGTTTTGCCATTTTGTTTTTGCTATTTGGTTCTCGCTATTTGGTTTTTGCTATTTGGTTTTTACTATTTGGTTTTTGCTCTTTGGTATTTTCTATTTGGTTTTTGTAATTTGGTTTTTTGCTATTTGGGTTTTTCTATTTGGGATTTGCTTTTTGTTTTTTACTATTTGATTTTTACTATTTGGTTTTTACTGATTTGTTTTTGCTATTTGGTTTTTACTATTTGGTTTTTACTATTTGGTTTTGCTGATTGGTTTTGCTGTTTGGTTTCTACGATTTTGTTTTTACTATTTGGTTATTTTATTTGGTTTTTGCTGTTTGGTTTTCACTATTTGATTTTCACTGTTTGGTTTTCACTATTTGGGTTTTACTATTTGGTTTTTAGTATTTGTTCTTTGCTATTTGGTTTTTACTATTTGTTTTTAATATTTGGTCTTTGCTATTTGGTTTTTATTTTTTGTTATTTGCTATTTGTTTTTTTCTATTTGGTTTAATATTTGGGTTTTACTATTTGGTTTTTACTATTTGGTTTTTGCTATTTGGTTTTTGCTATTCGGCTTTTGCTATTTGGTGTTTTCGTTTTTGTTTTTGCTATTTGGTTTTTACTATTTGGGTTTTTGCTATTTGGTTTTTAGTATTTGGTTTTTACTATTTGGTTTTTCATATTTTGTTTTTACTACTTGTTTTTTTGCTATTTGGGTTTTACTATTTGGTTTTTATTATTTGGTTTTGCTAATTGGTTTTGCTATTTGGTTTTCACTATTTGGTTTTCACTCTTTGTTTTTTGCTATTTGGTTTTTGCTATTCGGTTTTTAGTATCTGGTTTTTACTATTTGGTCTTTACTATTTGGTTTTATGCTAATTATCTGGTTTTTACTATTTGGTTTTTATTACTTGGTTTTTGCTATTTGGTTTTCACTATTTGGTTTTCACTGCTTGGGTTGTGCTATTTGGTTTTTACTATTTGGTTTGTAATATTTGGTCTTTGCTATTTGGTTTCTATTATTTGTTATTTTCTATTTGTTTTTTTGCTATTTTGTTTTACTTTTTGGGTTTTACTATTTGGTTTTTACTATTTGGTGTTTGCTATTTGGTTTTTGCTATTCGGTTTTTGCTATTTGGTGTTTTCTTTTTGATTTTTGCTATTTGGTTCTTGCTATTTGGTTTTTAGTATTTGGTTTGTACTATTTGGTTTTTCCTATTTTGTTTTTACTTTTTGTTTTTTGCTATTTGGTGTTTACTATTTGGTTTTTACTATTTGGTTTTGCTAAATGGTTTTGATATTTGGTTTTCACTATTTGGTTTTCACTGTTTGTTTTTTGCTATTTGTTTTTTACTATTTGTTTTTTACTATTTGGTCTTTGCTATTTGGTTTTTCCTATTTGGTTTTTACTATTTGGTTTTTGCAATTTGGTTTTTAGTATTTGGTTTTTAGTATTTGGTTTTTTGCTATTTGGTGTTTACTAGCTGGCTTTTACCATTTGGTTTTTACTATTTGGTTTTTACTATTTGGTTTTTATTATTTGGTTTTTGCTATTTGGTTTTCACTATTTGGTTTTCACTGCTTGGGTTGTGCTATTTGGTTTTTACTTTTTGGTCTTTACCCTGTGGTCTTTGCCATTCGGTTTTAACTATTTGTTTTTTGCTATTTGGTTTTTACTTTTTGGTTTTTGCTATCTGGTTTTTGCTATTCCCTTTTTACTATTTGGTTTTCAATATTTGGTTTTTACTATTTGGTATCTAGTACTGGGTTTTGCTATTTGGTTTTCACTATTTCGTTTTTACTATTTGGTTTTCACTATTTGGGTTTTGTTATTTGTTTTTTGATATTTGGTTTTTACTATTTGGTTTTTGTTATTTGGTTTTTACTATTTGGTTTCACTTTTTGGTTTTTACTATCTGTTTTTTGCTATTTGGTTTTTGCTATTTGGTTTTTACTATTTGGTTTCACTTTTTGGTTTTTACTATCTGTTTTTTGCTATTTGGTTTTTGCTATTTGGTTTTTACTATTTGGTTTTTGCTATTTTGTTCTTACTGTTTGTTTTTTACTATTTGGGTTTTGCTTTTTGGTTTTTGTGATTTGGTTTTTACTATTTGGTTTTTGCTATTTGATTCTTATAATTGGGTTTTTGCCATTTGGTTTTTGCTGTTTGGTTTATTCTATTTGGTTTTTACTATTTGGTTTTTGCTATTTGGTATTTTTTATTTGGTTTTTCGCTATTTGGTTTTTGCTATTTGGTTTTTGCTTTTTGGTTTTTACTATTTGGTTTTTGCTCTTTGGTTTTGACTATTTGGATTTTATTATTTGTTTGTTATTTTTTTTACTATTTTGATTTTACAATTTTGTTTTTACTATTTGGTTGTTTCTGTTTGGTTTTTACTATTTGCTTTCTACTATTTGGTTTTTCCTACTTGGTTTTTACTATTTGGTTTTTCTATTTGGTTTTTACTACTTGGTTGTTACTATTTGGTTTTTACTATTTGGTTTTTGCTATTTGGTTTTCACTCTTTGGTTTTTGCTATATGGTTCTTACAACTTTGGTTTTTACTATTCGTTTTTTACTATTTGGTTTTTGTTATCTGGTTTTTACTATTTCGTTTTTACTATTTGGTTTGTATTATTTGATTTTTGCTATCTGGTTTTTACTATTTGGTTTTTTCTATTTGGTTTTTAATTTTTGGTTCTTTCTGTTTGGTTTTTGCTATTTGTTTTTTGCTATTTGGTTTTACAATTTGGTTTTTGTTGTTTGGTTTTTACTATTTGGTTTATACTATTTGGTTTTTACTATTTGGTTTTTGTTATTCGGTTTTTGCTATTTGGGTTTTACTTTTTGGTTTTCTGTTTAGTTTTTGCTATTTTTTTTGTACTATTTTATTTGTACTATTTGGTTTTTGCTATTTGGTTTTTGCTTTTCGGTTTTTACTATTTGGTTTTTGCTATTTGGTTTTTACTATTAGGTGATTTCTATTTGGTTTTTACTATTGGGTTTTTACCATTTGGTTTCTACTATTTGATTTTTACTATTTGGTTTTTTCCATTTGGTTTTTGCTATTTGGTTGTTGCTTTTTCGTTTTTGCTATTTGGATTTTACTATTTTGTTTTTGCTATTTGGTTTTTGCTTTTTGGTTTTTGCTATTTGGTTTTTGCTATTTGGTGTTTGATTTTTGGTTTTTGCTATTTGTTTTTTTTTCTATTTGGTTTTAACTATTTGGTTTTTCCTATTTGGTTTTTAGTATTTGGTTTTTAATATTTGGTATTTACTATTTATTTTCTTTTTCTATTTGGTTTTTACTATTTGGTATTTACTATTTGGTTTTGCTGATTGGTTTTGCTGTTTGCTTTTTACTATTTGGTGTTTAATATTTGGTTTTTATTATTTGGTTTTTGCTATTTGGTTTTCACTGTATGGATCTCACTGTTTGGGTTTTTCTATTTGGTTTTTACTATTGGTTTTTAATCTTTTGTCTTTGCTATTTGGTTTTTACTATTTGGTTTTTACTATTAGGTCTTTGCTATTTGGTTTTTGCTATTTGTTTTTAACTATTTGGTTTTTACTATTTGGTTTTTACTATTTGGTCTTTGCTATTTGGTTTTTGCTACTTGGTTTTTGCTAATTGGTGTTTTATTTTTGGTTTTTGCTATTTGGTTTTTAGTATTTGGTTTTTACTATTTGTTTGTTTGCTATTTGGTTTTTACTATTTGGTTTTTAGTACTTGGTTTTGCTGAATGGTTTTGCTGTTTGGTTTTTACTATTTGGTTTTTTCTTTTTGGTTTTTATTATTTGGTTTTTTCTATTTGGTTTTCACTATTTGTTTTTCACTTTTTGGTTTTTGCTATTTGGTTTTTACTATTTGGTTTTCACTATTTGGTCTTTGCTATTTGGTTTTTACTATTTGGTTTTTTGCTATTTGGTGTTTACTATATGGCTTTTACTATTTGGTTTTTACTATTTGGTTTTTACTATTTGGTTTTTATTATTTGGTTTTTGCTATTTGGTTTTCACTATTTGGTTTTCACTGCTTGGGTTGTGCTATTTGGTTTTTACTTTTTTGTCTTTACCCTGTGGTCTTTGCCATTTGGTTTTAACTATTTTTTTTTGCTATTTGGTTTTTACTTTTTGGTTTTTGCTATCTGGTTTTTGCTATTCCGTTTTTACTATTTGGTTTTCAATATTTGGTTTTTACTATTTGGTTTCTAGTACTGGGTTTTGCTATTTGGTTTTCACTATTTCGTTTTTACTATTTGGTTTTCACTATTTGGGTTTTGTTATTTGTTTTTTGCTATTTGGTTTTTACTATTTGGTTTTTGTTATTTGGTTTTTACTATTTGGTTTCACTTTTTGGTTTTTACTATCTGTTTTTTGCTATTTGGTTTTTGCTATTTGGTTTTTACTATTTGGTTTTTGTTATTTGGTTTTTACTATTTGGTTTCACTTTTTGGTTTTTACTATCTGTTTTTTGCTATTTGGTTTTTGCTATTTGGTTTTTACTATTTGGTTTTTGCTATTTTGTTCTTACTGTTTGTTTTTTACTATTTGGGTTTTGCTTATTGGTTTTTTGATTTGGTTTTTACTATTTGGTTTTTGCTATTTTATTCTTATAATTGGGTTTTTGCCATTTGGTTTTTTTCTGTTTGGTTTTTGCTGTTTGGTTTATTCTATTTGGTTTTTACTATTTGGTTTTTGCTATTTGGTATTTTTTATTTGGATTTTTTGCTATTTGGTTTTTGCTATTTGGTTTTTGCTTTTTGGTTTTTACTATTTGGTTTTTGCTTTTTGGTTTTGAATATTTGGATTTTATTATTTGTTTGTTAATTTTTTTACTATTTTGATTTTACAATTTGGTTTTTACTATTTGGTTGTTTCTGTTTGGTTTTTACTATTTGGTTTGTACTATTTGGTTTTTCCTACTTGGTTTTTACTATTTGGTTTTCACTCTTTGGTTTTTGTTATATGGTTCTTACTACTTTGGTTTTTACTATTCGTTTTTTACTATTTGGTTTTTGTTATCTGGTTTTTCTATTTCTTTTTTACTACTTGGTTTGTACTATTTGGTTTTTGCTATCTGGTTTTTACTATTTGGTTTTTTCTATTTGGTTTTTACTTTTTGGTTCTTTCTGTTTGGTTTTTGCTATTTGTTTTTTGCTATTTGGTTTTACTATTTGGTTATTGTTATTTGGTTTTTACTATTTGGTTTTTACTATTTGGTTTTTACTATTTGGTTTTTACTATTTGGTTTTTGTTATTCGGTTTTTGCTATTTGGTTTTTACTTTTTGGTTTTTACTGTTTAGTTTTTGCTACTTTGTTTCTACTATTTTATTTTTACTATTTGGTTTTTGCTATTTGGTTTTTGCTTTTCGGTTTTTACTTTTTGGTTTTTGCTATTTGGTTTTTACTATTTGGTGATTTCTATTTGGTTTTTACTATTTGGTTTTTACTATTGGTTTTTAATCTTTTGCCTTTGCTATTTGGTTTTTACTATTTGGTTTTTACTATTAGGTCTTTGCTATTTGGTTTTGGCTATTTGTTTCTTACTATTTGGTTTTTACTATTTGGTCTTTGCTATGTGGTTTTTGCTATTTGGTTTTTGCTAATTGGTGTTTTATATTTGGTTTTTGCTATTTGGTTTTTAGTATTTGGTTTTTACTATTTGGTTTTTATTATTTGTTGTTTTGCTATTTGGTTTTTACTATTTGGTTTTTAGTACTTGGTTTTGCTGAATGGTTTTGCTGTTTGGTTTTTACTATTTGGTTTTTTCTTTTTGGTTTTTATTATTTGGTTTTTTCTATTTGGTTTCCACTGTTGAGCTTTTGCTATTTGGTTTTTACTATTTGGTTTTTCCTATTTGGTCTTTGCTATTTGGTTTTTACTATCTGGTTTTTACTATTTGGTTTTTGCTATTTGGTTTTTAGTATTTGGTTTTTACTATTTGGTCTTTACTATTTAGTTTTTGCTCTTTGAATTTTACTATTTGGTTTATAATTATTGGTTTTTACTATTTGGTTTTTACTATTTGGTTTTAATCATTTGGTTTTTGCTATTTGGTTTTCACTGTTTGGTTTTTGCTATTTGGTTTTTACAATTTGGTTTTTACCCTTTGGTCTTTGCTCTTTGGTTTTTACTATTTGTTTTTTGCTATTTGGTTTTTACTATTTGGTTTTTGCTATTTGGTTTTTGCTATTTGGTTTTTACTATTTGGTTTTTGCTATTTGGTTTTCACTATTTGGTTTTTACTATTTGGTTTCGCAATTTTGTTTTTAATTTTTGGTTTTTACTATTTGGTTTCTACTACCTGGTTTTTGCTATTTGGTTTTAACTATTTCGTTTTTAATATTTTGTTTTTACTGAACCAGGGATTAACTAGGGTGCAACTAGGGTGCAACTAGGGCACAACTAGGGCGATAATAAGGCAGAACTAGGGTGCAACTAGGGCACAACTAGGGCACAACTAGGGTGCAACTAGTAAACAACTGAGGCGCAACTAGGGCGCAACTAGGACGCAAGTAGGACGCAAGTAGGGTGCAACTAGGGTGCAACTAGGGCGCAACTAGGGCGCAACTAGGACGCAACTAGGGTGCAACTAGGGAACAACTAGGGGCAACTAGGGCACAACTAGGGCTCAAGTAGGGCAAAACTAGGGCACAATTAGGACCCACCAAGGACGCAAGTAGGGCACAAGTAGGACGCAACTAGGACACAACTAGGACGCAACTAGGAGGAAACTAGGGCACAACTAGGGTGCAACTAGGGCGCAACTAGGGTGCAACTAGGACGCAACTAGGGTGCAAGTAGGGCGCAAATAGGATGCAACTAGGGTGCAACTAGGACGCAAGTAAGATTCTAGTAGGGCGCAACAAGGATGCAACTAGGGTACAACTCGGGCAAAACTAGGACACATGTAGGGTGCACCTAGGGCACAACTAGGGTGCAACTAGGGCGCAAGTAGGATGCAAGTAGGGCACAACTAGGATGTAAGTAGGGTGCAAGCAAGGCGCAACTAGGGCGCAACTAGGGCGTAACTAGGACGCAACTAGGGCACAACTAAGGCGCTACTAGGATGCAACTAGGGCGCAAGTAGGATGCAAGTAGGGCACAAGTAGGGCGCAAGTATGGCCTAACTAGGGCGTAGCTAGTGACCAAGTGAGGTGCAAGAAGGGTGAAAGTAGGGCGCAGCTAGGGCGGAAGTAGGACGGAAATGGGGCGCAACTAGGGTGCAACTAGGGCACAACTAGGGCGCAACTAGGGCACAACTACGGCACAACTAGGACGCGAATAGGGCGCAACTAGGGTGCAAGTAGGACACAACTAGGGCCAAACTAGGGTGCAACTAGGGCGCAAGTAGGGCGCAAGTAGGGCGTAACTTTGGCACAACTCTGACACAACTCTGGCACAACTCTGGCGCAACACTGGCACAACTCTGGCACAAGTCAGGCACAACACTGGCACAACTATGGCATAACTCTAGCACAACTTTGGCACAACTCTCGCACAACTTTGGCACAACTCTGGCACAACTCTGGCACAACTGTGGCACAACTCTGGCACAACTCTGGCACAACTCAGGTACACCTCGGTCACAACTACGTCACAACTATGACACAAAGTCAAGCAAAACTCTGGCACAAATGTGGCACAACTCTGCCACAACTCTTGCACAACTCTGGCACAACTCTGGCACAACTCTGGCACACCTCTGGCACAATTCTGGCACAACTCTGGCACAACTCTGGCACAACTCTGGCACAACTCTGGCACAACTCTGGCACAACTCTGGCACAACTCTGGCACAACTCTGGCACAACTCTGGCACAACTCTGGCA
>SZWC01003716.1:138424-173595 GCA_023375785.1 Penium margaritaceum | reverse complement strand
TGCGCCTTGATGCCAGCTGCTGCGAGGTAGTCCTGGAATTCCTTGCTCAGGTACTCTCCACAGTGGTCGCTGCGCAACGCCTTCATCTTCTTGCCAGATTGGTTCTCCACCATGGCCTTGAACTCCTTGAACCTGTCAAAGCACTGGTCCTTGGAGGAAAGGAAGTACACAGCAGTGTAACGGCTGAAATCATCAATGAAGGTGAGAAAATACCTAGAGCCTCTAAAGCTCTGGGTCTGCATCGGTCCGCACAAGTCCGTGTGGACCAACTCCAACACCTCTTTCGCACGCTCCAGTGCTCCAGAGAACGCCTCGCGATGTTGCTTCCCCTCCAAACATCCGATGCATAACTGCTGCTCAAAGTTAGAGATGGTAGACAGGTCACGCACCATCTGCTTTGCTTGAAGCTGCTGCAAAGCGCGCATGCCAATGTGGCCGTAGAGCGCATGCCAGATCTCACCATCTGTTGCCTGCACCACTGCTGCAAGACTCTGCTCACGCAGGATCTTGGTCACCCCCAGCAGGCAGTACATGTCGCCCTCCTTCACCGACTTGGCCAACTCCTCTCCTGTTTCCTTGTTGAGGATGTAGCCATAGTCATCATCGAAGACAACGCGCAGTCCTGTGTTGGTGAGAGAGGAGACTGAGAGAAGGTTGAACGCAGCATCAGGCACATACAGCACGCCATGGAAAACTCCCACTTCAATGCCACGCAGGATCTCCAACCACATCTCCACAATCCCAATCCCCTCAGCATACACCACCTGATCATCACCCAAAGCAATCGGCCGAGGAGGAATGGAGAGCAGCTGTGTGAGCCACTCCTTTTGGTGCGTCAGACTCTTGGTACACCCCGAGTCCTTGTACCACGCCAGATCCGCCTTTTCCTTCTGCGACATATCAGACTTCGCCATGAAGAGGCGGTCGCGCACCTCCTTGGTGACGTTCATGTTGCCAAAATGGCGCACGCTAGTCGTGTTCTGCTGCTGCTGCTGCTGCTGCTGCCGTTGCTGTAACTGCTGCTGCTGTTGCTGTGGAGATTGCTGCTTTTGCTGCTGCTGCTGCTGTTCCTTCTGGTCCCTCTTGAACTTGAAGCACTCTTTCTTGTAGTGCCCCTCTTTTTGGCAATAATGGCACTTGCCCTTCTTGTTGCCTCTTTGCTGCCCGGACTGCTGCTGCTGCTGGTTGCGTGAGCCCATGGCCATGAAAGCTGCTTCACTGCTGCTGTTGCCGCCATTGCGCTTTGATGCATTGCGACGCACTTCCACCTATACCAAGTGCGTGCAGATGAAGTCGAGGTCGAGAGTCGGTTGGCACTCCAACGTCTCTCGCACCGTGTCGTAGCTGGTTGGGAGTCCCCTCAACAAGAGGAGAATGAAGCGCGTCTCTTCCACAGGATTGCCAGCCGCTCTCAACTGTTTCGCCAGCTCCTTTGCCCTGTCCAAATACGCCTCCATCCCTTCACCACCCTGCATTTTCAGCGCCATCATCTTTTCCTCCAAAAACATGAGAAATGCAGGATCTTTGCTCTCATACTTCTTGCACAACGTCTCCCACCCCTCCTTTGCAGTAGCCTTGTCACTCACGTACTGAAGATGCGGGTTGGAGATGGTGTTAACAAGCAACCTGTAGGCCTGACTGTCCTTCTTCTTCCACACCTCGTACGTCGCTGGTACAGCTGCAGAAGAACCCGCATCAGCTGCACCCTTTTGCGGCATCTTCCACGTCACCACCTGCGCTGCGGTGATGCCTTTTGCCTGTGGAACTGGAGCCGGCTCGTCGCCGCTCACCACCTCCCACAAGCCCCTCTCCTCCAAAAGGAGGCGGGTACGGATCTTCCAAAACGTGAAGTTGGCGCGTCCCTCCAGCCTCTCCAAAGGCTGGGCTGCTGTCACAACGCCAGCTGCTGCCATTTTGAGCCTTGGTGATGCTCAGCGCTGCCCTTGGATGGCGGCGCTACCCCTGCTTCTGCTGCTGCTTCTGCCAGAAATCTGTCTGACAGAAAATGGACTGTAGGTGCCAGCAGACTGGGAATTTTGAAAAACTGAGCCCACCACTGGAAAATTCAGCTCAAAAACGTTCAGATCGACCCATAAAACAGGGTCATCAACAGGGGATTTNTCCTCCAAAAGGAGGCGGGTACGGATCTTCCAAAACGTGAAGTTGGCGCGTCCCTCCAGCCTCTCCAAAGGCTGGGCTGCTGTCACAACGCCAGCTGCTGCCATTTTGAGCCTTGGTGATGCTCAGCGCTGCCCTTGGATGGCGGCGCTACCCCTGCTTCTGCTGCTGCTTCTGCCAGAAATCTGTCTGACAGAAAATGGACTGTAGGTGCCAGCAGACTGGGAATTTTGAAAAACTGAGCCCACCACTGGAAAATTCAGCTCAAAACCTTTCAGATCGACCCATAAAACAGGGTCATCAACAGGGGATTTCAAAAGATATGCCCTCTTGAAAACAGGGTATGCTTCTGCTCCTACTCCAACTCAGACCAGCCAGTTTGTAAACAGCGTTTCTCCCAAACGAATCGATGGAATGCAAATATTTTTGCACCAATAGAAAGCGTAGGAAAAATACTACAATTCGCATGTGCCACGTTTTAAATTTGACAAAGAAATGAGAGAGTTATGGTCATCACAAGGCGACAGTCTTACTCATTGAGAAGAGTGTAGCCCTGGCCGACCTCGTTTTGAGCATAACTCTCAATCCGACCGTTGGATGTTCGCGATCTTGGGCTCGTTGAAAAGCTTGTCTTTTGAACTTGATGATCCAGTGGTTGATTGTCAAATCTGGTGAAGGTTTTACCCCAACCCGTCACTCTCAAAGTGACGGCCTGTGCTGGCTGGAAGTGGCAGAACTTGGCTCTGATACCAAATGTTGGATCTGGAGGAGAGAGGGAGCCTTGGAGCAGCGAGCATGTGGGACTGAAAGGGCATCACTTGTGCTGAAGAATGGTTATTCAATCACTCAAAATGATGGAGTACATATAGAGCTAGAGCTTGGGCAAGTCAGCCCTCTCACAAGCCACACCACATAGCCATGGAGGCTAAGGCTCACACACTAGAGTCCATAATCTCACACAAGGGAGGAAATCAGCCTAGCAATCAGGCTGACCACTCACACACGACCTAGAGAGCTAGAGAATGCTCTCATGGCACACTCCTAGTGGTCATATAACATACAAACCCATGGAGAATCGCCATGTGTCCATGGCTAGCACACAAGGATCTCACCTCACCTAAAAAGTAAGGAGAGGTACCTTTATCCTAGTCAACACACTCTGACAAGGCAATCCTAAGACCAAGGACCTTTTTGGATATTTCTCCCATCAGGTCTTGACCCTGGACCTCTTGCCTTTTTCTTTTCTCAGGCTAAGGCATGGAGCCATCACCCATGCCCACCCAGACATCGACGGTCCATGACCCCCGAAACTTTGAAAATTCATATCTCCCAATCCGACCGTTGGATCGGCCTCAAACTTGGACCGTAGTCATTTTTCCACCCGATCTCTCCAATGGTGATGTCGGATTGGCGATCGGAGCAGGCATCTGGTACTTTCCTGGAACTTGCTCCCGTGGACCTGAAACTGAGCCAGATGGCTCCTTTCCCAACAGTGTTCACACATCCTTGTGATAATGTCAATTTTTTCATTTTAATGAGGGAAAATCTATCCTTATAAACTCTAACATCCCACTGTTGAATTGCTAAAAAACGAGTATTGTGGGTGTCGTCATACTAGTTCTTTGCTCCTCTGCTTCTATCCTTCTCAGCTTTGTTGAGGCCTATGTAGGCTGATATAGGCTGTTGTCTGTTACTCGTTTAGACGGTCTAGATCCGTAGCTAACACCTTAGCCGTTGATCACAACTACACACAGAAGAACACACTCTATTAATCCCAGGGTTGTACCTCAAAGAGCATAGCTTATCCTGGTTAGGACCAAAGGGTCATATGTCCAAGGGCAGAGCCTATCCCTGGCCCTTATTCGCCCAGTATCAGCACCCGTTGGTAGAGCTAATACAACAGATGGAGCTAATAGAGCTGATGCATGCTGCAAGACTGAGAGGGCAAGGGAGCACAAATAAGCATGCCTTACGACTGGTCCGTGTGAGCCCATAACCCTTTGTCAATCGACCTGAGGTAAGGGACAAGAAATCAAGGCTGACACAATGGCAGTTGCCCTCCACTCCTAGTATTACAACTAGGAGGAGATACTACCCACAGAAAGAGAGTTCCACACAAAACAATTTATAGGCATCACTTTTTTGCACGGTGTCCTTAGGACCTAGTTGTTGACCTCATATGCCCGTTTTCCATAGCTGAGACTTGCACAGGCATAGGACCGACTAGGCATGCACTACTCCCTAGGAGTATGTCCCCTAATTCTGGTCTCAATAGACAAGGCATGCACTATTCCTTTGGAGCAAATCGCATTGGCCTAGACTGGAAAGTATAGCCAGAAAACACTACCTAGGAGAACTCCTTGTAGCTTAGACGTTCTATAGTTAGTCTTTGGAGCAAGAGCTCACAAGATCAAATCCCAACCCAATGACTAATTTCCTTTTTGACCAAGATGGGGACACAAAGGTTCTAAGAGACATCTTAGAACATTCCAAGATCCTTCGTAGTGGCTGTCACCACTTGGCGGTTATAGAGAACACCAAGTAGGCAAGGGGATGATGAAGTCCAGATTGCCCCCAAAGTGGCTCATCTTAGGAGCCAGTGCATGCCTAGGCTAGAAGCTAGCTCTAGAACTATAAGAACCTGTCAGTTGCCTGTGATTCATTTCAATTCTTACCTTTGGGACTCCTCGTAGAGTTGTCCATCAGAAGTATATACTAAAGAAACATGGGTTGGTCTAAGCCTGAGGAGTTAGCTCCTCATGCAAAAGTGACCAGGTGCCAAGGACACGGCGTAATGAAGTGATGTATATGAACTGCTCAATGTGCAACTTTGATTCAGAGGATAATGTCCCCTCTTAATTCCAATACTAGTAGCGGACGGCAAGCACTATTGTGTTGGTCTTGTTTTCTAGTCCGTTGCCTCAGGCCGGTTGGCATTGGTCAATTCCGCACCTGGAGCTCACTCCTGGGGCTTGTACCAACCAATACTTCTTAATTATCTTGCTTTGGTGGATAACTCTTTTAGGTGTTTCAAAGGTAACAATTGCAATGAAACACAGGCAAGTGACATGTATTTATAGTCCTAGAATGTGCCTCTAGCCCAGGCTAGTAGTGGCTCCTTGTTGACCTGATACATCCCTTGTCCATCTATGACATTTGGACAGGCACAGGATGAACTAGGCATGCACTACTCCCTTGGAGTAAGTCCCATATGTCTAGTCTAAATAGACAAGGCATGCAGTAGTCTTCTAGAGCAAGTTCTTGCCTTTGAGACTTCTCACAAAGTTGTCCACCAGATATAGACACCAGATATACACTAACTAACGTTGATCTTTTCCCTTGGGAGCACGACCATGGGTTCACTAGAGTGCGTTCTTTTCTGTTTGCAGGTGAACAACCGCTAAGGGGTAAGCAACGAATCTACACCTTTTAAATCGGTAGTAGACAAGAGCCCATATGAGCCTACATGAAACTTTACGAAGCAAAGAAGCAGAGGAGTAATACAACAGCACACACGACACTTACTCTTGAGCAGGTCAACGGTAGGGTGTCAAAGTTCATACGGATGGGTTTTCCCTTGTGGAGATGGCACTTTGAGATTGTCATGAGGGTGCATGCCTTCTTGAAGATATTCCTTGGAAAAGAGGTTTAAGCTCAAGAAACAAACCCTAGATATGAAACATGAAGTGTCAAAAATGATGTGGCGCTTGCAATTCTTGTGACATTAGTACATGAATCATAGCATGTCCACCTCCAATATATGATACATACATTAAAGACTTATGAGAATCTTGCATGTGTACACCAATCAACAGCTCTTGCAAATCGCCTCTTCATCCTTCAAAACTATTTTGTATGAGGGTGAACAAGGGAGAGTCAATTACAGACTTCCTGTTGCAAATTGAAGGTATGCTTTAGCAGGTAACTCAAATGAACTGTAAGATTGAAACCAACATGAAGGCCATAGTGAAATATATCGTGGCCGTGGCTACAATTCCTCTTCTTATTAGAGCAGAAGCATAAGCAGTGGTGGTGGAGGAAAAGGTGATGGTGGCGGTAAAAAGGGTTCAAAGCGTCCTAGAAAATGCCATAAATATGGCAAGCGTGGGAGTTGGACACGAGAGTGTAGGGCTCCCAAGAAGGAAGATTGAGATCATTATGGTAAGTACGAGGGCAAAGGAAAGAGTAAGAAGAATTTGACAAACTTGATGGTAGAGAGTGTGCCCACAACCAGAGTAGCTATACTCAAGCGTAGAGCTTACAAGCTCGACTCAGGATGGAATCCCCAATCTTCAAGGGAGAAGGATGGGTTCATCTCAATGATGGACACTAAGCATTGCTTCAGGTATGCCATCAACATCCTTTTCCATGCACAAGGCTAAGGAAAAAAGTTGATAAGCATCAACATGAATAGTGCTGAAAAAGACATGAAGCTGAAAAACGTTGCCTAAATACTGTCTTGTGCTGCAATCCTTGTGTCGATGTCCGAAATCACAAACCACTACATGACGATCGTCTTCATAGAGGAGGGTGTTCTGATTTTCAAGAACAAGGACATCAAGATCTCCTATCCCAAGGAATGACTTGTCGCACAGGTCCCAAGACAGGATGGGCTCTTCATCCAAAGAGTACAAGTGAGGGATATGCGGCGTTCAAAGGGCCTAGGTCTCCAAAACCTGATGTACCATGACAGCCAACTCCACCGAAGACAAACATACTCACCTGTAGCACAAGCGGTTTGGCCATGTGGATGATAGCACACTACAAGGTACAGAGAAGCACGAAGTGGTTTATGGAATGGAGGGATGCCAGGCCAAAGATAAGGAAAAGTGTGAGAAGCTATGTGATCCATGCCTCCAAGGCAAGGCAAAGAAAAAGCCCTTTTGGCGCAATGGAAAACATGCGACAACAACTATTGGACCTCTCGTACTGCTCTTTAATTTTGATATGAATTGTTTCTTCAGCTGAGCGAATGTGATACATTCTTTTCTTCAAGTAATTCTACGTACCAGATGGATAATTGAGCTTGGACTTTATGTGAGGCTAAGGGATTCCAAGCTTCAATGGTATTTTTCTCCACATAAAATGTTCAAATCAAGGTACGGTTTGATGCAAATTCAACCATTACAAACTAGCAAAATAATTCAAACCTAAGAAATCTTGTCTAATCCATAGATTTTATTATGTGCAATTTTCCATTCGTTGAAATCCAAGAGCAATAGGGTAACTCACTTTTACGTGTGCGCACCATTTCGCACACCTTCAAACGGCGGTAGCAAGTTCTTCCAATCCTTCATTGATGACCACAGTTGCAACATGAGGATCTACTTCCTCAAGACAAAGGCAGAGATGAAGGCGAAGCTATAAGATTTGGTCGTTATGGTAAAGCGACAAAGGAGCAAGAAGGTCAAGGATGCGCACGGACAACGGTGGTGAGTACGAGGCATGTTAAGGCTAGTTGAGCCAATACGGCATCAATAAGGAGACCACCATGCCTTACAACACCCAGAGCAATGGTATTGGAAAGCGGATGAACCAGACTATCCTCAGTATGACACAAAACATGCTTTTTGACGCTAAACTTCCATCTCGCTTGTGGATCCCATCTCTAGCAGCGATGCTTGGAAATAGCAAGCAATAGAAGGAGCTGAGGTCGCCACTAGAGGCTTGGTCAAGGAAGAAGCCAGATGCCTCATACTCAAGGGACTTTGGCTATACTGCCAGGGCAAAGGTCTAAGTAGGAGAAGGAAGTGGCACGCGAGATGTGTGTGCTCGCCAGTGTGCAATGGTCGGATACGAAACTACACACAATGTATACAGGCTATAAGACCAAGCGGCTAAAAAGCTCATCTGGAGGATTCTGGTAAGGGAAAGGCGGCAGATCCTGTCCATGCTCCCAAATGAGGAGAAGGGTTTGTATTGCTCAAGTGAGCTGGTCACACACCTATGAACTGGTAGATGGTGCCAGTGAAGCATAATGATGGTGCGGCAGGGAGAGTGGCTATACAGGTTGACACAGTGACAGACTCTTACAAACATTCTGAGTCGTTCAAAGACTCTTGACTTAAACACTCAAGCCGGTGGCTCTTCCTCAATCAACTCATCACTGGCAACGCAAGAGCAACAGAAATAACTAATCCTTGAAGCGTTACCAGCAACACTCTGGTGTAGAATGCGTAAAAAGAAACCTCCGCCTAGGTATGATGGTGAGAGTGCGAAATGGACCGGACTCAACTAGTCATGCTTGGCTTGGGGAGACTCTGTAACTGTAGCAAAGGCTATGAATATGCCAAATGTGGATAGCGAGCTCGTATCCATTAAAGACAACGGAACATGGGTTCTGCTAGACAGGCTCCCAAACATCCACATAGTGGGGTCAAAGTGGGTAGTGCAGAAAATGTTCAAGAAGGATGGTATAATTGACCAGTACAAGGCAAGAGTTGTGGCAAAGGGTTTTTCCCAGCGTAGAAAGTTAGAGTACAAGCACGCCATCATGCCTGTCATCACCTTTGCGTGCAACAGATCGATGTTGAGCATCACTGCTAGAAAACATGTGGAAGTCCACTAGATGGGTGTCAACACAACTTTCCTCTAGAGGTTGCTTGAAAAAAATATGCAAATGGAAGTGCTTGAGGGAGTGAAAGCTTTAGAGAGGAAGGTTCACAAACCGGTGACAGTACTCTATGAGCTTAAACCTGCCTCAAGTATGTGGTACATGGAAATGGAAGGCTTCAGGGCTAGGCACACCTTCACTCAATGCCAGAACGACGTATCTACGTGTAGGAGGACGAGCAAAGTTTGATGCTTGTTGTACTGAACGTAGATGACCTGATCATCTCCTCATTGTTAGTGGAGCTGTTGAACAAGCTGAAAACTGATCTCAATAATAGGTTCTAGATGAAGGATATGGTTCCTCTTGAGTTCTACCACGGGATAGCCATCCACCACAATCAAGCAGCAGGGACCATCGAGCAAAACCAGACCAAGCACATCATGGAGGTCATCAAGCACTGCAATATGGAGGACTGGAAGCCCATCAACATACCCATGACAACAGAAATCAAGCTCTCCTCCTTCATGAGCCCCATCACAGGAGTAGAACGGTGTGAGATAGAGAACATTCCTCACCTATCTGCTGTTGGCAACCTAATATATACTATGATGGGAAGACATCCTCACATTTGCTAGAGTATGGGACAAATGTGCAGGTTTGTGACCAATCCTCTGCCAAAGCACTGGCAAGCAGTTAAGTATATCATGTGCTATTTACAGAAGATACGACACATGAGACCCCATTTTGGAGGCCAAGGGGGATCTGACCCCCTACGGCTTGTGTAGTACACAGACACCAACTTGGAAGGAAGAATTAATGACAAAAATTCCACCTCCTGTGCCTTTTCGACGGTGGAGCAGTCTCTTGGATTAGCAGAAAGCAAGAATGTATCTCTCTCTCTCCCTCTCTCTCTCTCTCTCTTTCCCTCGCTAAGACAGACTTCATCATTGTGTCAAAAGCATGCACGAGACACAATAGTCATGTAGCTTACTTACAGAGATGAAAATGCCACAGATAGAAGCAACGGGGGTCCGCATCGAAAACAAGAGTGCCAAGAAAATGGCACAAGATGACGTGAACTCCCGGCGGACCAAGTACATCGACGTGAGGTACCACTTCTTCTACGACCTAGTTATAGAGGTGATTGTGGACCTAGAATACGTGGTGACTAAAAAGATGCTTGTAGATTGCATGACCAAGACGCTTGATAGTAAATTGCACTCTGCAGGTTCTTGATGTACGCTATGGTCAACGTAGCTGATGAAGACTAGGGCCAAGAAAGCTAGAGAGAAGAGATATCTAACAGAAAATGGAGAGAGGTGGAAGGGAGAGCTTTTTTACTTGATATGCCCCTTAACCATAGCGGACATTTGTACTGGAGACAAGGCATGCACTACTCCTTTGGAATAAGTCCCCTTGGTCTAAATTGGATATTATAGCGAGCAAAGAATCTCTGGGACAACTCCTTGCGGCTTCGACATTCCAGAGTTAGTCTCTTGAGCAAGAGGTCACTGGGTCTAATCAGAGCCCAGTGACTAAATGTTTTTTGACCAGAAGGGTGAGAAGAATATTCTAAGAGGCATCTTCAAACATTCCAAGGACTTTTATGGTGGCAGGCGCCACTTGGCAGTCAAAAAGAGCACCATGTAGGTAGGGGGTTATGTAATCCAGATTTCCAAGAAAGTGGCTGCTTCAATGAGCCACGACGCACCTATGCTAGACGTTGCCTCTACGACCATGAATACGTGTCACGTGCCTGTCCTTGATTATAGTTCTTACCGTTGAGACTCCTCAGAAAATTGTCAACCAGAGGCAAACACCAAACAAGCATTGGTTGGTCTAAGCCACAGGAGTTAGCTCCTCACACAAACGTGATCAGGTGCTAAGGTCACACTACAAGGTAGTACTCTGTATGGAAGTATGATGTTGAGGGTCACATCTCCTCCTAGTTGCAATACTAGGAGGGAATAGCAAGTGCCATTGTATAAGCCTTGTTTTCTAGTCCGTTGCCTCAAGCCAGTTTACACTCCTTGGATGAGCCACTTTGGGGACAATCTGGATGATATTATCTCCCCTGCCTACATTGCGCTCTTTGTGACTGCCAAGTGGCGCCAACGCATAAGAACGGTCCTGGAATGTTGTAAGATGTCTCTTAGAGCCTTCCTATCTCCCTTTTGGTCATAAAGAAGATTAATCACAAGGATGGAATTCGACATAGTGACCTCTCACTCAGAGACCAACTCTGGAATGTATAAGCCACAAGGAGTTGTCCTAGGTAGCGTTTGCTGGCTATCCTATCCAGGTTAGACCAAGGCCAATGTCTCCAAAGGAGCACTGCGTGCCTACTCTGTCATGTGCTTATTCAACTGTCAACCATGGACCAGGGGCATATCACGTCAACACTTCCTGCCTCTGTCCAATCACGTTGTGCAAGGTCATTGCGAGTGAACATCAACCATATCATATTGAGTATTGTGCGGTCGGTTCTCTTTGAATCGCCATTTTGTTGCGGATAGTGTGGAATTATTTTCTTTCATTCAATCCCGTAACTCTTTATCTATCCAAGGCTGTCCACATACTCATTGCTGATGTCAGTCAAGAATTCTTTCACCTTCAACTTTGTCTAGCGCTCGACATATGCAACAAACTCTTATATACATGCAAGTATCTCACATTTCCGCTTTATGGGATAGAGGTAGAGTTTGCGGCTGTTGTCGATGATGAAGGTGGGAAGTAGAAAGCTCTAATGATGGAGAACTTAAGTGGTCTAAATACATCTGTATGTACCACCACTAATTTGCTGAAAAACTTGCCCCTCTGCATGCCCAAGTATAGCGTCGCGAAGCGTCGACGAGCCGCCAGAAAGTGGAAACGTCGCTCCGGCGGATCTGGCGACTCAAATATTTCTCAGATCCTAAAATGTAGGATTGTCCCTGAAACTTGACAAGTTGCTAAATCCGGTGGAAGTTGTTTCACCGGAATCAGACAAGTATGGAGGGAGATATGGCCTTCCAAAGTTAGGGTGTGCGTAGAGACTCTGGGAGCCGGCTGTGAGTCAAAATCCGGTGGATAATCGACCGGATTGAGTAACAAAAACACCATCTATAGAAATTGCTCCGGAAGGCCTGCCGAGGCGTCCGGTGGATAATCCACTCGATCAGGTGGATAATCCAGCGGATCCAGTAGTACCTTTTGTTACTCGGGGACTTTGTCAAAAGTCTCACTACAGGTCCGCGGACAGGTTTTGAACCTCGTCACACCCCATCACAAAACTCGACCCAAAAGTGGGTAGGGTGCGTGGAAACAGTACAAGGGGCCCCCATACCATGTACAATGGGATATGCGCCTTGGGAAAGGCCCCTCACATGTGAAGATAGGCGCCACGGCGCTCGGCGGCGTTAGGCTTCTGAGTGGGTGAGACCCGCGCTTTGGCAAGCATAACTTGAGCTATTCTTGGCCGAATCGCGCGCGGTTTGGTGCTTTGGAGAGCTCATGACTAGCCCTATAAATGGTGTGATCATGTTTATGTTCAACAACTAACGCGAAATGATGTTATTCCCTTTACAAACAGACTGTCTCTAAATTCTTGCTCACAATTTGAGACTGAGCGTGAGCTTTGTGGTCAGCTCACGCTATCGTGAGCTGACCACAAAGCTCACGCTCAGTCTCAAATTTGCCCAAAACAGCAGACGTGAAATAATAGAGCCTATCAGGCCAATGTCAGGACCGCACCATACGGATACCATCCTGACAAAGAGTTATGGGCCCACGGGTCTCAACGCCTCCAACGTTCACGTCTTCCGCAGCGCACGGGATCGTCATCTTGGACATCGCCGTGAAGTTCTCAGAACTCATCAGAGTAGCAGTTGCGCACATGGCGCAGAAGGAGACGTAGCCCATTCAGAAGTATGCGAGTGGTCCGGGCTTTGGGCCATGGAGGTGGCAGTTTGAGCTATTCCTCTCTCATAAGGTGCTGCTGCACGTCATTTTGGGAAAGGAGGTACTCACAGAGGCGAGTGCTACAAACGCAACGAAGCAAGCCTTCGAAAAGAAGAGCACGGAGGCTCTCATGCTCTTGGTGTCCAGGACGGCCGAGTCGTAGTGGGGGTACTTCCAAGGCTGCAAGCTGGCAGCCAAAGCTTGGCGAAAGCTTTGTGCCATCCACCAATCCAAGTCGCTTGCAAAAAAAATCTTCGCGATGAAATAGCTCGTTACGGTGAGAAACGAGGAGGGAGATGATGTCATCTCCGCCATGGAGCAGATCGAGTCGCTTGCCTTGCAATGCAATGACGTGGGATGGAAGATTGACACGCAGCTGAAGGCAATGGCTCTCCTCATGGCCCTACCTGACAGTTGGGGCCCACTCATCACTGTCCTTGGAGAATGGCCAGAGGACAAGCTCACTTATGGCGTGATCGAAGGGTACATCCGTAATGAGGCGCAACGTCGGAGCTACGGGGAGTTCTTGTCTTCCTCATCCACCCTCTTCACCAGAATACGTGGTGGCGGAAGTGGGGGCAAAAGGAGTGGCAAAAGGGCGGCGGTAAGGAGGGCGCCAAGAAAGGTGCATGCCGCAACTGCGGCAAAGAGGGCCATTAGGCCCGTGAGTGCCTGGAGGAGGCAAAGACCGGGGACAAAAACAATAGGGGAAAGTCGCGCCTCAACAGCAACAAGAACCACTTCTTTAAGAAGGCAAACAGGCGGTGCGTGGATTCTCGGTGTGTGGATTCTCGGGCCGAGGAGCACACCCAAGTCGAGAAGGTGGGGTTCGTCACCTACGAGAAGTCCTCCAAGTCAATGGTGGTCGCAAACGACAAAGTCGAGCCGGTGGCCGGCCAAGGCAACGTGGAGGTGGAAGTCGTGGTGGGCGATAAGAACGAGCTGTGCACAATCCGTGATGTACAACACGTGTCCGGCCTGGCTAAAATCCTGAGTCTCAGCTACTTGACATACAAGGGGTATGAGGTATTGAAAAAATTGTCCATCCGCATGCCCAAGTGAAGCGCTGGGAGGCGCCGACAAGCGACAAGAAAGTGGAAACGCCACTCTGGCGGATCTGGCAACTCAAAGATTGTTTGGATCCAAAACTGGAGGATTTCCCCTGAAAGTTGACGAGGCTTTGAATCCAGTGGAAGTTGTTTTGGCGGAATCGGACAAGTATCAAGGGTGATATGGCCTTCTAAAATTGGGTGTGCGCAGCGACTCTGGGAGCCGGCTCCGACTCGAAATCCGGTGGATAATCGACCGGATTGAGTAACAAATATACCATCTGGAGAAATTGCTCCGGAAGGCCTGCCAAGGCGTGAGTGGATAATCCACCTGATCAGGTCATTCATCCACCGGATCCAATAGTGCGGGTTGTTACTGGGGGACTTAGCCAAAATCATGGCTCGACGTCCGAAACTCAGGAGTACGTTTTGTTACTCGGGAACTTTGTCGAAATTCTGACTGTAGGTCCGCGGACAGGTTTTGAACCTTGTCACACCCCATCACCGAACGCAACCGAAAAGTGGGTAGGTTGCGTGGAAAAAGTGCAGGGGACCCCCACACCATGTGCAATGGGATATGCGCCTTGGAAAATGCGCTTCGCACGTGAAGAAAGGCACCACGGCGAGTGGCGACATCGGACTTCTGTGGTGGGTACGACCTGCGCTCCGGCAAGCATAACTTGAGCTATGCTTCGCAAAATCATGCATAGTTTGATACATTGGAGAGCTCATAACTAGCCCTATAAATATTGTGATCATGTTTATGTTCAACAACTCACGCAAAACGACGTTATTCCCTTCACAAACTGACTGTCTCTAAATTCTTGCTCACATAGTGTGAGGCAGCCAAAAAGCTCACGCTCAGTCTCATATCCACCCAAAACAGCAGACGTGAACTAATAGAGCCTATCAAACCAACGTCGGGACCACAGCACGTGGATTCCATCCTGACAAAAGGTTATGGGTCCACGGGTCTGAACGCATCCATTACTCACGTCTTCCGCAGCGCACGGGATCGCCATCTTGGACATCGCCGTGAAGTTTTGAGAACTCGTCGGAGTAGTAGCTGCACACATTTGCAGAAGGAGACACATCCCATTGAGAAGTATGTGGGCGGCCAGGGCTTCTGGCTATAGAGGTGGTAGTTCGAGTTACACCTCTCGCATAAGGGGCTACTAGACGTCATGTTGGGAAAGGATGTGCCCACAGAGGTGCCTGCTACCGATGCAAAGAGGCAGACCTTTGAAAAGAAGAACACGGAGGCCTTCATGCTCCTGGTGTCCGGGACGGCCGAGTCACAGTGAGGCTACTTACAAGGCTGCAAGCTGGCAATCAAAGCTTGGCAAAAACTCTATGCCATCCACCAATCCAAGTCACTCACGAACAAAATCTTCACAATGAAGCGAATCCTTACGGTGAGAATCAAGGAGGGAGATGATGTCATCTTCGCCATGCAGCAGATCGAGTCGCTCGTCTCACAATTTTAGGATGTGGGGTGGAAGATCGACACGCAGCTGCAGGCAAGGGCTCTCCTCATGGCCCTACGTGACAGTTGGGGCCCACTCATCACTGTCATCAGAGAATGGTCGGAGGACAAGCTCACCTATGGCGCGGTCGCAGAGTACATCCGCAACGAGGTGTAGCGTCTGAGCTACGAGGAGTCCTTGTCTTCCTCATCCGCCCTCAGCACCAAAACACGTGCTGGCGGAAGTGGGGGCAAAGGAAGTGGCGAAAAGGGCGGCGGTAAGAAGGGCTCCAAGAAAGGTACATGCCGCAACCGTGGCAAAGAGGGCCATTAGGCCCGTGAGTGCCCAGAGGAGGCAAAGACCAATGGCAAAAACATCACGGGCAAGTCGCTCCTCAACGGCAACAAGAACCACTTCCTCAAGAAGGCCAACGGGCAGTGCCTGGATTCCGGGGCCGAGAAGCACACCCAAGTCAAGAAGGTCGGGTTCGTCACCTAGGAGAAGTCTCCAAGTCAATGGTGGTTGCGAACGACAAAGTCGAGTGGGCGGCCGGCCAAGGCGACGTGGAGGTGGAAGTCGTGGTGGGCGGTAAGAAGGAGTTGTGCACAATCCGTGATGTGCAACACGTCCTCGGCCTGGCTGACATCTTGAGTGTTAGCCACTTTACAGACAAGGGGTATGAGGTGCTCTTTTGTAGGAAAGGCGCACTGGTGCGCATTGACGATGACGGCGAGGTCGTGCTGGAGGCGAAATGCGAGGGGGGTCTCTACATCGTGGAGACCAAGGTGGTCCCCGCGACATCTGACGGAGCAGATTCGCAAGAGCGCGTCGTCAATATGGCCAAGGGAAAAAGCGCTGATCTAGAGCTCTGGTACCGACAGTTGGGGCAATTGGCACCCGCAACAGTTAAGGAGATGGCAAAGCGGGACATGGTGCGGGGCCTTATTATCAACACTGCAGACGGGACAACAGATACAGTCGCGTACAAAAGGTGCGAGCTTTGCATTTTGAGCAAGGCGCGGCGCAAGCGGTTCAACGAGAATGAGGCTCGCGCAAAGGACCTGTTAGAGGTCGTGCATAGCAATGTGTGCGGACCACTCAAAGCGCCGTCAAATAGTGGCTTGAGACACTGCATCACCTTCATTGACGACAACAATAGAACACCTTTCGTGTACTTCATGAAGCGGAAGGGCGAGGTCCTAGACTGGCTGAAGGAGTATGTCGCAGTGGTGGAAGGGCAGACTGGCCCGAAGGTCAAAGCGCTACGCAGCGACAATAGCAGAGAGTACGTGGGCTGCAGCGGTGGAGGAAGCATAAAGGCATGAAGTGGGAACCCACTATACCATACTCGCCACAGTCCAACGGAGTGACGAAGCGGGCGTTGAGTACGTGGGCTGCTCAACATGGTGCGGACCATGCTTGTGGATGCAGGGTTGCCGTAAGTGTTCTGGGCAGAGGCTGTGCGTACAACGAGCTACACCATCAACCTCAACCCAACAATGGTGCTGAAGGGGAAAGGCGGCTAGAAGACGCCATAGGAGATTTGGAGCACGCGCAAGCCAACGTGGCACACCTGAAGGTGTTTGGGTGCAAGGCGCACGCAATGGTGTAGGTGGCGCAACGACGCAAGAACAAGCTCGAACCGCAGGCGAAGTCATGCTTGTTCCTTGGCTACGAGAGTACGCAAAAGTCGTACCGGCTTTAGGACCCGTGCATGTAAGATATCATCCGTGATATCGAGTTCGACAAGGAGCAGAGCTTCAGCAACACAAGCAACTACATGAGTGTCAAGAACACTCCAAAACAGGGGGGGTGGTTCTAGCTCCTTGACTACGAGGCGGAGCCGGCGGACGCGGAAGTCGATGATGCGCCGTTGGAGCGCGACGGTGCAGTAGGAGCAGCAGCCGACGTGGAGGACTCCGACAACGATGCAGTTGGGCTGAAGATCCAACAGAATGATCCACCAAAGGAGGCACCACAGGTGCCAAAGCGCGCACTCCTCGCGGAGTTTGCGTCGTGCGTCAAAGAAAAATCCCCCGGATGCGCCGCCTGTCCGGTTGATGGTTTACCGGAGTGGGAGGAGTCCTCGGGGAGCCGTCCGGTTGATGATTCATTGGACCAGGCAGAGTCAGAAGGATTGTAGAAGAGCGACAAGACGCTGCCAAGAGTACCGCGCCGCAGCGGGAGGCAACGCAAAGCAGGGAAGCGTTTCAACGTAGGCACTGGTTGATGGACCGGTATGACGCGGAACATGCTGGACGCATCAATGGAACCGACAACCGTGCAAGAGGCGCTTACCCGGCCTGAGGGGGGGTAATGGGACGTTGCCATCAAGTCGGAGTTGGCGTCCATTGCAAAAAACGACACATGGCAGCTGGTTGACAGGCCGAAAGATGCCAAGGTCATTGACACAAAGAGGGTCTTAAAGACCAAGTTCACAAAGGAAGGAGTGGTTGATAAATACAAGGCGCAGCTCGTGGCAAAGGGGTACGGACAGCGTAAGGGCGAGCACTACGATGTGACGTTTGCCCCTGTCGCCAAGTTCACAAGCATCCGAGCGATCCTTGTGGTGGCAGCCTTCAAGGACGTGGAGCTACACCAAATGGACGTAAAGACGGCCTTCCTCAACGGCATCATCGACAAAGAAACCTACGTGGAGGTGCCAGAGGGAGAGGAGACGCCGGAGGGCAAGGTGTGCAAGCTGCGAAAGTCCTTGTACGGGATAAAAAAATCAAAACGATGCTGGTACCAACAGATGGATACCTTCATGGCACAACTCCGCTTCAAGCGTAGTGAGGCAGATCACAGTGTGTACGTGTGGTCAGCAAGAAGCTCCATCAGATTGTCGCACTCTACGTGGATGATCTGATCTTGTGCTCCTCAGACCTGCCAAGCCTATAGCAGCTAAAAGAGCAGCTGAGCAACAGGTTCGAGATGTCGGACATGGGGGAGCTAGAGTTCTATCTTGGGATGAGCATTACGCGGAACCGGAGGACGCACACACTTGAGCTAGGGTAGGCCAACTACGTGGCCGAGGTGGTGAAGCGGTACGGCATGGATGACTGCAAACTAGTGTGTAGTCCTGTCTCCACGACCTGTGAACTAAGTGCGGCAAGGGCGCCGCAAACAAAAGAAGAGCAGGAGGATATGGCATAGGTGCCGTACCAATCGGCGGTGGACAGCCTCATGTTCGCCATGGTGGCGACTCGACCGGACCTAACCTACGCAATGGGCCAAGTAAGCAGGTACGTGGCCGATCCAGGGCCACTACACTAGCAGGCGGTCAAGCGCATCCTCCGCTACCTACAAGCAACGCGGTACGCGCGCCTGAGGTTCGACGACGAAGGGCGGGTGGACCCTTTGCGTCTGGTCAGCTACACGGACGTAGACTATGCTGGGGATGTGAACAAGCAGACATCCATATGCGGCTACGTGTTCTTCCTCGCTAGTGCAACGGTCTCGTGGTGCAACAAGAAGCAGGACTATGTCCTCACCTCCACAGTGGAAGCTGAGTACATCGTAGTGGCCAAGGCGGTCAAGGAGGCGGATGGCTCCGCAGGTTGCTGGGTGAGCTGGGCGTGCGGTAGCAGGAGCCTACGGTGGTGGAAGAGGACAACACCACCTCCATCTCAGTGACCAACAACCCGACGCAGCACAGGAGGATGAAGCACATCGACGTGCGTTATCGCTACGCATGGGACATGGTCGAGAAGGGGAAGGTGGTGCTGTAGCACTACACCACGCACAACATGCTTGCGGATTGCTTGACCAAGGCGCAATCCGCGGACCGACACGCGATGAGCATGGCCCGACTTGGAATGACCAGCTATGATGGGCTAGAGGACGCAGCGGAAGATGAGTGAGAGCAAGTAGGAGCAGCGGGCATGGCAGGTGCAAGGGGGAGAATGTTGAGAAAATTGCTCCTCCGCATGCCCAAGTGCTGCACCGGGAGGCGCCGACGAGCCATTAAAAAGTGGAAACGCCGCTCCGGCGGATCTGGCGACTCAAAGATTACTAGGATCATAAAATGGAGGATTGCCTGTGAAAGTTGACAAGTCTGTGAATCCGGTGGAAGTGGTTTTGCCGTAATCGGACAAGTATCGAGGGCGATATGGCCTTCCAAAGTTGGGGTGTGCGCAATAACTCTGGGAGCCGGCTGTGGCTCGAAATCCGGTGGATAATCAACCAGAGTGAATAACAAAAACACCATCTGGAGAAATTGCTCCAGAAGGCCTGCCGAGGCGTCCGATGGATAATCCACCTGATCAGGTGGATCATCCACCGGATCCATTAGTGCAGGTTGTTACTGGGGGACTTAGCCAAAATCATGGCTCGACTTCCGAAACTCAGGAGTACGTTTTGTTACTCGGGGACTTAGTCGAAATTCTGACTGTAGGTCCGCGGACAGGTTTTGAACCTCGTCACACCCCATTACCAAACGTGATCCAAAAGTAGGTAGGGTGCATGGAAATAGTTTTGGGGAGCCCCACACCTTGTGCAATGGGATATGTGCCTTGGGAAAGGCGCTTCACACGTGAAGAAAGGCGCCACGGCAAGTGGCGGTGTCAGGCTTCTGTGGTGGGTGAGACCTGCGCTTTGGCAAGCATAACATGAGCTATTCTTGGCCAAATCGCACGTGGGTTAGTGCGTTGGAGAGTCCATGACTAGCCCATGACTTGTCTATGAGGCGGCAGAAGGAGAGTAGGTTCGTTCAAAAAATTGACATGTGCAGCACGTCTTGGATAATGCTTGTGACTGGTTTGCCATCCTCAAACAACTCAATGCGGACCTTATACTCATCGGCAGCCAGCTGTGTTTTGCTATTAGCCATCGTCATGCATTTCCCAAAGGAATGATTGGTGACAAATACCATCTTATTGCATTGGATGTGGCAGCCTAATCTAGACTCAATGACGGGAACTCCGGCATCTTCTATGTTGGTGGGATTGTGCGCTATGAGGGCCTTCTTATCTTTCTTTGTGCCCCACTACAACCAATCTGGCTTCTTCTTGGAGCAGTTATGTGCATAGTGTTCCTCCATGCCATTGTTGAAGAAGTCCCTCATCTTGTCACCCTTCTTGGTCTGCTTGGCATCTTTCCACTAGTCGTCTTGGCCTCTACATTGAGGACAAATGGGATATGCAGGATTTGATGCCATTACACACTCTCAACTATCATGCCGCATCCACTCTTACACACGTACCCAACAACCTTCAAGTACTTCAACTCGTTGGAAGGCAAGCCACAATGGACTATAATCATGGGACTCCAACGATCCGGGAAGGCCAGAAAGAGGATCATCCTTTACAATTGAGGGCCAACCTCCCAACCAGCGGCCAAAGGCTCTGCTGCAAGCG
The DNA here is from genome assembly GCA_023375785.1 of Penium margaritaceum. Classification (NCBI taxonomy): domain Eukaryota; kingdom Viridiplantae; phylum Streptophyta; class Zygnematophyceae; order Desmidiales; family Peniaceae; genus Penium; species Penium margaritaceum. The sequence goes on along the minus strand of SZWC01003716.1, from coordinate 153,113 downwards.
TCTTAATCTACTACATGATCTTCATGACGTTATCACCTTCATTGGCTTGAAGGGTGACGAGCCGTTTGAAGATGAAGAACTGATTGGAGAGGTTGTTTGACTCATAGATGGAGCAGAGTTTTGACCATGCTTCTTCAGCCAGGGTACATTCTTGGATGTGCCTAAGTTGTGGCAGACATCATGCCGACACAAGGAGTACAAGCGCCATTTTTTGCGCTTCTTGTATGCCTCCTATACCTTAGCTATTGCAGTTCCTAGAGGAGTAGTCACATCACCTTTCACGAGCTCAAACACCCCTTGTTGTCAAAGAACGCCTCAGACTGCCACCTCCATAAGGAAAACCTTGTCCTTTCAAACGTAACAATAGTGCAGTTGTTTTCTTGCTTCTTGACGGCCATGACCTGATCTAGTAAACGTGAACACAAGCTGGCTTGTGACCTCTCAACAGCATGGGCTCATAAGCGTTAATTGGCCTGAAGGTAGGTATTGACCCTTGAGGATCCCTAGCAGTAGCTATAACATGCCATTGCTTGCAAACCTTAATAAAGAGCTCTTTCCCGGTTAATTGAAACCAAAACAATTGCCACGACTATAACTCATCTAAGCTTTCTAGAACACCAAGGCATGCCACATTTGAAGCTTCCTTGTATATTCTATGACTTGTAGAGTATCCCTTGGTAGGCTGTTATTTTTCCCACCTACGAAAGCATCCCTTCCCTCCTCTCAAAGGTTCTACCCCTTTGTGGATTCCTCAGCTTGCTTCTAGTATAAGGGAAGGTGTCTAGAAGACGGCAACATCTCTAGATTCCTTGTAGGATACGTCATCCTTTCTATAAGGTGTGCCACCTTCCTCGACCTTACCCTAGAATTCTACAATCTTAATGAGAATCACTAGAATTTTAGCTATTTTTCTAGTACCTGTTTTCCACCTCCCTTGAGGTAGGGCAGAAATTCATCATATCGGACTTGAACACAAGCCTTTGTCTCTATAGATGGACACCAACATCGACTAAGCCACTTTGGCTTATCTTTTTGGTGTTCCTTTTTGAAGTCATTCCTACCATTGAGAGGAGCATCATTCCAACAAACAAAGGGTAATGGGCCCACAATACCTACTGCCTATAGGAATTGGCCGCAAGAAGGCTCATCACCAACCGAGACATGACCTTTGATGAGAGGAAACCAAGCAAGGAAGAGCTGGTTGATTCTACACAATATTCCAAACACGGAGTGGTGCCAACCAACCTAAGGTAATAGACTTGAAAACAAGGCCAACACAATTACACTTGCCATCCGCTCCTAGTATTGCAACTAGGAGGAGATATCACCCTCATATTCACGGTTCTATAGTAAGCAATGGACAACGTGCGGCAGTAGTCTCGGACCTAATTCAATCTGATTTGTGCGGACCATTTTGCATACCTTCAAATAACAGTAATAAGTCCTTCCTGTCCTTCATTGATAATCACACTCCCAAGATGTGGAACTACTTCCTTAAGACAAAGGGAGAGGTCAAGGAGAAGCTATAAGAGTTTGTTCCCATGGTATAGCGACAGACGTGGACAACACTGGTCAGTACGAGCCATGTAAAGGCTTCTTGAGCCGACACGACATCAACCACAAGACACCACGCCTTTTACGCCCCAGAGCAATGGTGTTGGCAAGCGGATAAACCAGACTATCCTCGCCATGACACAAAACATGTTCCTTGACCCTGAACTTACATCTTGCTTCAGGGTTAAAGCTGTAAAAACTACTTGCTACTTTTTGAATTTCCCTCTGGCAGCCGCACTTGGCAGGTGCGACAAGAAACATCAAGAGAAGGAGCAAAGGATGCCATCGGAGGCTTGTTCGGGGAAGAAGCCAGATGCCTCACACTTGAGGGTCTTTGGCTGTACTACTTAGGGAAAGGCCCAAGTAGGAGAAGGAAGTGGCAAGATGTATGCCCATCTTCACAAGTGTGTAATAGTTGAATACAACACTACACACAAGGCGTACAGGCTTTATAACCAAGCGGCTGGAAAGCTCATCCAGAGGATTCTGGTAAGGTAGAGGCGGTGGATCTCACAATTGAGAATTGGTAGATAACACCAGTGAAGCAGAATGATGGTGCGGTAGGGAGAGTGGCTGTACAGGCTGACACATCGACACACTCTTATACTAAGTTTGATTTGTTTGAGGCCTCTCACATGAACTTTGAGGCCAGTGGCTATACCTCACACAACGGATTACTGGAACCGCAAGAGCAACAGAACTAACTAAGCCTTGAAGCACCACCCGCAATACTCTGGCATAGTACGCACAAAAAGAAATCTCCGCCTAAGTACGATGGTCACAGTGTAGACTGGACCGGACTTAGTTAGACATGCTTGGCTCGGCCTCTAACCGTCACAGAGGCTATGAACATGCTTGATGTGGCCAAGTGGGAGGAGGTAGTGGATAGTGAAATCGCATCCATTAAAGAGAACACAACATGGATTCTGTTCGAAAGGCTCCCAAACGCCCACGTGGTATGGTCAAAGTGGGTACCACAGAAAACGTTCGGGAAGGATGGTACTACGGATAAATACAAATCAAGAGTTGTGGCGAAGGGTTTTTTCCAGCGTGGCGAAGTAGAGTACAAGGAGACCATCGCGCCTGTCGTCACCTTTGCCTCCATCAGATCCATGTTGGACATTGCTGCTAGAAAACATCACGAGGTCCACATGATGGATGTCGACATAAATTTCCTCTATAGGAAGCTCCAAAAAACCAGTATTGATGGAAGTGCTTGAAGGAGTGACAGCTTTAGAGGGTAGGATTTGCAAACTGGTGATGGTACTCTCTGGGATGAAACATGCTGGAAGGATGTGGTACAAGGAGATGGATAGCTTTTGTTGGGAAAGGACCCATCTGGCTCAGTTTCAGGTCCACAGGAGCAAGTTCCCAGAAAGTACCAGATACCTGCTCCGATTGCCAGTCCAACTTCACCATTGGAAAGATCAGGTGGCAAAATGTCTACGGTCCAAGTTTGAGGCCGATCCAACGGTCGGATTGGGAGATATGAATTTTCGACGTTTCGGGGTCATGGACCGTCGATGTCTGGGTGGGCATGGGTGATGGCTCCATGCCTTAGCCTGAGAAAAGAAAAAGGCAAGAGGTCCACAGCCAAGACCTGATGGGAGAAATATCCAAAAAGGTCCTTGGTCTTAGGATTGTCTTGTCAGAGTGTGCTGACTAGGATAAAGGTACCTCTCCTTACTTTTTAGGTGAGGTGAGATCCTTGTGTGCTAGCCATGTTCACATGGCGATTTTCCATGGGTTTGTGGGTTATGTGACCACTAGGAGTGTGCCATGAGAGCATTCTCTAGCTCTCTAGGTCGTGTGTGAGTGGTCAGCCTGATTGCTAGGCTGATTTCCTCCCTTGTGTGAGATTATGGANAGGGTCAAGACCTGATGGGAGAAATATCCAAAAAGGTCCTTGGTCTTAGGATTGCCTTGTCAGAGTGTGCTGACTAGGATAAAGGTACCTCTCCTTACTTTTTAGGTGAGGTGAGATCCTTGTGTGCTAGCCATGTTCACATGGCGATTTTCCATGGGTTTGTGGGTTATGTGACCACTAGGAGTGTGCCATGAGAGCATTCTCTAGCTCTCTAGGTCGTGTGTGAGTGGTCAGCCTGATTGCTAGGCTGATTTCCTCCCTTGTGTGAGATTATGAACTCTAGTGTGTGAGCCATAGCCTCCATGGCTAAGTGGTGTGGCTTGTGAGAGGGCTGACTTGCCCAAGCTCTAGCTCTATATGTACTCCATCATTTTGAGTGATTAAATAACCATTCTTCAGCACTAGTGATGCCCTTCCAATCACACATGCTCGCTGCTCCAAGGCTCCCTCTCTCCTCAAGTTCCAACATTTGGTATCAGAGCCAAGTTCTGCCACCTTCAACCAGCACAGGCCGTCACTTTGAGAGTGACAAGTTGGGGTCAAACCTTCACGAGATTTAACAATGAACCACTGGATCTTCAAGGTGAAGAGACAAGCTTTCCAACGAGCCCAAGATCACGAAGATCCAACGGTCGGATTGAGAGTTATGCTCAAAACGAGGTCCGCCAGGGCTACACTCTTCTCTATGAGTAAGACTGTCGCCTTGTGATGACCATAACTCTCTTGCTTCTTTGTCAAATTTAAAAAGTGGCACATGCGAATTGTAGTATTTTTTACAAGCTTTCCATTGCTGCAAAAATATTTGCAGTCCATGGATTCGTTTGGGAGAAACGCCGTTTACAAGCTGGCTGGTCTGAGTTGGAGTAGGAGCAGAAGAATACCCTGTTTTCAAGAGGGCATATCTTTCACAATCCCCTGTTGATGACCCTGTTTTATGGGTCGATCTGAAAGTTTTTGAGCTGCATTTTCCAGTGGTGGGCTCAGTTTTTCAAAATTCCCAGTCTGCTGGTATCTAGAGTCCAATTTCTGTCAGACAGATTTCTGGGAGAAGCAGCAGCAGAAGCAGGGATAGCGCCGCCATCCAAGGGCAGCGCTGAGCATCATCAAGGCTCAAAATGGCAGCAGCTGGTGTTGTAACAGCAGCCCAGCCTTTGGAGAGGCTGGAGGGACGCGCCAACTTCACATTTTGGAAGATCCGTACCCGCCTCCTTTTGGAGGAGAGGGGCTTGTGGGAGGTGGTGAGCGGCGACGAGCCGGCTCCAGTTCCACAAGCAAAAGGCATTACCGCAGCGCAGGTAGTGGCGGGGAAGCCGCCGTAAAAGGGTGCAGCTGATGCAGGTTCTTCTGCAGTTGTACCAGCGGCGTATGAGGAGTGGAAGAAGGATAGGCAGGCCTACAGGTTGCTTGTCAACACCATCTCCAACCCGCATCTTCAGTACGTGAGTGACAAGGCTACTGCAAAGGAGGGGTGGGACACGTGGTGCAAGAAGTATGAGAGGAAGGATCCTGCATTCCTCATGCTTTTGGAGGAAAAGATGATAGCGCTGAAAATGCAGGCTGGTGAAGGGATGGAGGCATATCTGGACAGGGCAAAGGAGCTGGTGAAACAGTTGCGAGCGGCTAGCAATCCTGTGGAAGAGAAGCGCTTCATGCTCCTCTTGCTGAGGGGACTCCCAACTAGCTACAACACGGTGCGAGAGACGTTGGAGTGCCAGCCGACTCTCGACCTCGACTTCATCTGCACGCACTTGGTGCAGGTGGAACTGCGTCACAATGCAGCAAAGCGCAATGGCGGCAGCAGCAGCAGTGAAGCAGCTTTCATGGCCATGGGCTCACGCAACCAGCAGCAACAGCAGTCCGGGTAGCAGAGAGGCAAGAAGAAGGGCAAGTACCACTATTGCCAGAAAGAGGGGCACTACAAGAAAGAGTGCTTCAAGTTTAAGAGACACCAGAAGGAGCTGCAGCAGCAGCAGCAAAAGCAGCAATCTCCACAGCAACAGAAGCAGCAGTCAGAGCAACGGCAGTAGCAGCAGCAGCACCAACAGAACCAGACTAGCGTGCGCCATTTTGGCAACATGAACGTCGCCAAGGAGGTGCGCGACCGCCTCTTCATGGCGAAGTCTGACATGTCGCAGAAGGAAAAGGCGGATCTGGCGTGGTACAAGGAGTCGGGGTGTACCAAGAGTCTGATGCACCACAAGGAGTGGTTCACACAGCTGCTCTCCATTCCTCCTCGGCCGATTGCTTTGGGTGATGATCGGGTNAGTAGCAGCAGCAGCACCAACAGAACCAGACTAGCGTGCGCCATTTTGGCAACATGAACGTCGCCAAGGAGGTGCGCGACCGCCTCTTCATGGCGAAGTCTGACATGTCGCAGAAGGAAAAGGCGGATCTGGCGTGGTACAAGGAGTCGGGGTGTACCAAGAGTCTGATGCACCACAAGGAGTGGTTCACACAGCTGCTCTCCATTCCTCCTCGGCCGATTGCTTTCGGTGATGATCGGGTGGTGTATGATGAGGGGATTGGGATTGTGGACATGTGGTTGGAGACCCCGCGTGGCATTGAAGTGGGAGTTTTCCATGGCGTGCTGTATGTGCCTGATGTTGCGTTCAACCTTCTCTCAGTGTCCTCTCTCACCAACACAGAACTGCGCGTTGTCTTCGATGATGACTATGGCTACATCCTCAACAAGGAAACAGGAGAGGAGTTGGCCAAGTCGGTGAAGGAGGACAACATGTACCGCCTGCTGGGGGCGACCAAGATCCCGCGTGAACAGAGTCTTGCAGCAGTGGTGCAGGCGACAGATGGCGAGATCTGGCATGCACGCTACGGGCACATTGGCATGCGCGCCTTGCAGCAGCTTCACGCAAAGCAGATGGTGCGTGACGTGCCTACCATCTCTAACTTTGAGCAGCAGTTATGCATTGGATGTTTTGAGGGGAGGCAACACCGCGAGGCGTTCTCTGGAGCAGGGAGCGTGCGAAAGAGGTGTTGGAGCTGGTCCACACGGACTTGTGCGGACCGATGCAGACCCAGAGCTTTGGAGGCCCTAGGAATTTTCTCACCTTCATTGATGATTTCAGCCGTTACACTGCTGTGTACTTCCTTTCCTCCAAGGACCAGTGCTTTGACAGGTTCAAGGAGTTCAAGGCCATGGTAGAGAACCAGAGAGGCAAGAAGATCAAGGCGTTGCGCAGCGACCGCGATGGAGAGTACCTAAGCAAGGAATTCCAGGACTATCTCGCAGCAGCTGGCATCAAGGCGCAGCGTACCGCGCCGTACTCGCCGCAGCAAAACGGTGTAGCAAACCGCGCCAACCGTACCATTGTAGAGTCGGCGCGCTCCATGCTGCAGGCGACTCGGCTGACCTACGACTTCTGGCCTGAAGCCGTGAGCACTGCGGTCTACATCAAGAACCGCAGTCCAGCTAAGGCGCTGGAGCAGATGACGCATTATGAGGCGTGATTCGGCAAGAAGCCAAGAGTAGGTCATCTTCGCGCGTTTGGGAGCTTGGCGCACATGCACGTGCCAAAGGAGAAATGGCAAAAGTGGGATGCAAAGAGTGCACAGATGCTGATGATTGGTTACGACATGGCAAGCAAGGCGTATCGCCTCTACGAGAGGGATACAGGCCACGTCATCATCTCCAAGGATGTCGTCTTCAACGAGAGTAACGTCATCGGCACCAACATCGTGTGTGAAGAGGCAGCAGAACCAGAAGCTGACGAGACAGTGGGAGTAGAATCTCTTCCTGACCTAGTTTCTCCCGATCCTTCCTCTACTATGATAGTAGGAGAATCACTCTACTCTCCCATGTCTGATGTTGCAGATACAGCAGCCTCATCGGCAGAAGCAGAGGAGGGAGATGTAGCACCACTAGCAGCAGCAGTTGTGCCAGCAGCACCGCGCTAGCCGCCCGCTAACGCTCTAGTACCAGGTCGCAGGTACCCTCTTAGGGTGCGTTACAAGCCTGGTGAGCGCGGCCATTTTTGGATGCTGCAGAAACCAGAACTGATGAACATCGCAGTTGCAGCAGATTCAGATGAGCCAACATCATATAAGGAGGCCATGGCTGCACCGGATGCAGCAGATTGGGCGCAAGCCGTGCAGCAGGAGATACAGTCGCAGCTGGACAACGGCACATGGGAGCTGACTGAGCGTCCACCAGGACGTAAGGTGATCAAGTGCAAGTGGGTGTTCAAGAAGAAGCAGGGAGCAGATGGTAACGTGGAAAAGTACAAGGCGAGGTTGGTCGCCAAGGGCTACTCGCAGCAGGAGGGCATCGACTACACAGAAACGTTTGCCCTTGTTGCAAAGTTTGCCTCTGTGCGCAAGCTCCTCTCTTAAATAGCAGCTAAGGACTTCCAGGTTCACCACATGGATGTCAAAACGGCATTCTTGAATGGTGACTTGGAGGAGGAGATCTACATGGAGCAGCCGGAGGGGTTCGTCATGGATGGCCAGGAGCACCTGGTCCGCAAGCTAAAGAAGTCATTGTACGGCCTGAAGCAAGCGTCGCGTGCTTGGAACCAAAAGTTGGATGCAGCGTTGCAGTGCATGGGGTTTGAGCGCAGCGAGTGTGACTACAGCGTGCATCGCTGGCAGCATGAGCATGAGATCCTCATCATCATTGTTTATGTGGATGACATGCTCCTCCTTTCCAATAGCATGTCTGCACTGCAGGAGTTCAAGGAAGCCATGCAGGAGCGCTTCCAGATGTCTGATCTCGGGGAGGCATCATACTTCCTCGGTATCCAGATCACGCATGACCGCAAGTCACGCTCTCTCTCGCCGTAGCAGACCCGCTACATTAAGGATGTTTTGCAGCGGTTTGGCATGGCAGAGGCTAAACCCATCGGCACGCCGCTGGAGACGCGGCAGTACCTCGTGAGCTTCAATGGAGAAGCAAATGCAGCTGAGCGGCAGAAGTACCACAGTGCCGTCGGCAGTCTCATGTACCTGATGGTGGCAACCAGGCCGGACCTCGCACAGGCTGTGAGCGCTGTGAGCCAGCACATGGCTAATCCCGGACCGGAGCACCAGAAGGCAGTGAAGTGGATCTTCCGCTACCTTGCTGGAACCATCAACATCGGCATCACCTACAATGGCAATGACAACAATATCATCGGCTACACAGACGCTGATTGGGCTTCAAACCCTGAGGACCGCAAGTCCATCTCTGGACATGTGTTCCTCATGAATGGTGGAGCCATCAGCTAATGCAGCAAGCGGCAGGTGGTCGTGGCGACCTTGAGCACAGAAGCTGAGTACGTATCTCTCAGCTTTGGAGCCAAGGAAGCAGTTTGGCTCCAACGTCTCATGGCAGAGATGAGTGGGAGTGCAGCAGTTCCAGTTCCTGTGCGCGTCGACAACCAGAGCGCAATCGCACTCGCCAAGAATCCTGAGCACCATGCACGCACCAAGCACATTGATATCGCATATCATTTCATCAGGCACATGGTGCAGGAGGGTGCTATCAAGCTGGAGTTTACTCCAACCAGCAAGCAAGTCGCTGATTCCTGCACCAAGCCAGTGACTCGTGAGAAGCAGCAGTTTTGCATGAAGGCATGTGGACTCAGCCCACTCTGACTGCGGCAAAGTAGGAGATTGTTGGGAAAGGAGCCATCTGGCTCAGTTTCAGGTCCACAGGAGCAAGTTGCGGGAAAGTACCAGATGCCTGCTCCGATCGCCAATCGGACTTCTTCATTGGAAAGATCAGGTGGCAAAATGTCTACGGTCCAAGTCTGAGGCCGATCCAACTGTCGGATTAGGAGATATGAATTTTCGAAGTTTCGGGGGTCATGGACCGTCGATGTCTGGGTGGGCATGGGTGATGGCTCCATGCCTTAACCTGAGAAAAGAAAAAGGCAAGAGGTCCACGGCCAAGACCTGATGGGAGAAAATATCCAAAAAGGTCCTTGGTCTTAGGATTGCCTTGTCAGAGTGTGCTGACTAGGATAAAGGTACCTCTCATTACTTTTTAGGTGAGGTGAGATCCTTGTGTGCTAGCCATGGACACATGGCGATTCTCCATGGGTTTGTGGGTTATGTGACCACTAGGAGTGTGCCATGAGAGCATTCTCTAGCTCTCTAGGTCGTATGTGGGTGGTCAGCCTGATTGCTAGGTTGATTTCCTCCCTTGTGTGAGATTATGAACTCTAGTGTGTGAGCCTTAGCCTCCATGGCTAAGTGGTGTGGCTTGTGAGAGGGCTGACTTGCCCAAGCTCTAGCTCTATATGTACTCCATCACTTTGAGTGATTGAACAACCATTCTTCAGCACAAGTGATGCCCTTCCAATCACAGATGCTCGCTGCTCCAAGGCTCCCTCTCTCCTCAAGTTCCAACAGCTTTAAGGCTGGGCTCACCTTCAAGCACTGCCAGAACGACCCTCATGTCTACGTGCGAGAGGATGAGTAAAACTTGATGCTGGTTGTACTTTACGTGGATGACTTGATCATCTGCTCATTGTCAGTCGAATTGTTGAACAAGCTGAAGACGGATCTTAGTAACAGGTTCAAGATGAAGGACATGGACACTCTTGAGTTCTACCTTTTGATAACCATCCATCGCAATTGAGCAGCAGGAACCATCAAGCTTAACCAAACCAAGTACATCATGGAGGTCTTAAAGGGTTACAACATGGAGGACTGCAAATCCATCAGCATACCCATGACAACAGACATCAAGCTGTTCTCCTCCATGAGCCCGAGCACAGAAGTAGAACTACGTGAGATAGACAATATTCCCTACCTGTCCACTGTTGGCAGCCTAATGTATGACATAGGAGGAAAACACCCAAACATTTGCTCAAGTGTGGGACAAATGAACAGGTTCTTAGCCAATCTTGGGCTATAGTAGTTGCAAGGAGTTAACCGCATCATGTGCTATCTACAAAAGAGACAACACATGAGACTCCAGTTTGGAGGCCAAGAGGGATCTGACCCGCTGTGGCTCATGGGGTACACGGACGCAAACAAGGAATGACGAATCAATAACAAAACGTTCACCTCCTCCTTCGCGTGCCTCCTAAAGGGTGGTACAGTCTCATGCGTAAGCAAAAAGCAAGACCGTGTCTTTCTCTCTACCACGGAGACAGAGTAAATTGTTGTATTAGAAGCATGCAAGGAGACACAATGGCTATGCAGCTTGCTTGCTATGATGAAAGTGCCACAAGTGGAAGCAACAGAGGCCCGAATCAAAAAGTGTGCCAAGAAAATGGCACACGACGACGTCAACTCCTGGCGGACCAAGCAAATCCACATCAGGTATCACTTCTCACACCACGTGCTTCCAAAGCAGATTGTGGACCAGGAATACATGGAGACCAAGAAGATGCTCGCACATTGCATGACCAAGGCGCTTGATAGAAAATTGCATTCTGCAGGTACCCAAGGCGTTGCTATGGTCAACGAAGCGGCCAAAGACTAAGGCCAAGATAGCTAAAGGAAGGAGATATCCAACAAAAATGGAGAAAAGTGGAAGGGAGTGTTTTTTCTCTTTATATGTCCCTTAATTATAATTGACACTTGGACAAGCACATGACGGACTAGGCATGCACTGTTCCCTTGGAATAGGTCTCCTAAGTCTGGTCCAGATAGACACGGAATGCACTACTTCTTTGGAGCCATTCCCCTTGGTCTAAACTGGATAGTATAGCAAGTAAGTACTTTATAGGACAACTCCTTGTGGCATACATGTTCCAAAGTTAGTCTCTGGAGCGAGAGGTCATTGGGTGAAATCCCAGCAGAGTGACTACTTTTCTTTGTGACCAAAAGGAGAATAAGAAGATTCTAGGAGACATCTTCAAACATTCCAAGGTCTTTTGTGGTGGCAGGCGCCACTTGGCCGTCACAGAGAGCACTATGTAGATTAGGAGAATGAAGTAATCCAGGTTGCTCCCAAAGTGGCTCATCTAAGGAGCCAGTGCGCCCCTACGCTAAAAGCTGGCTTTACGACCTTAAGTACCTGTCAGTTTCCTGTCATTGATTAGAGTTCTTACCTTTGAGACTCCTCACAAAGTTTTCCACCAGAGGCAAACACTAAAGAGGCATTGGTTGGTCTAAGCCCTACGAGTAAGCTGCTCACAGACCAGGTGCTAAGGACAGTGCAAGGAAGTGATTCCCATGAAGTGCTCAGTATGGAACTGTAATTCTGAGGGTTATATCTCCTCCTAGTTGGAATACTAGGAACAAATGGCAAGTGCCATTGTATCGGCCTTGTTTTCTAGTCCATTGCCTCAGTCTGTTTGACACTCCTTGGATGAGCCACTTTGGGGGGCAATTTGGATTGCATCATCCCCCCTTCCTGCATGGCCCTCTCTGTGACCACCAAGGGGTGCCAGCAACTAGGAACAATCTTGGAATGTTCTAAGATGTCTCTTAGAACCTTCTTTTCCTCCTTTTGGTCACAAAGAAGATTAATCACAGTGCTACAGTTTGACCTAGTGACCTTTTGCTCAAAGACTAACTCTTGAATATCTAAGCCACAAGGAGTTGTCCTAGGTAGCGGTTTCTGGTCTTACTATCCACTTTAGACCAAGGAGACTTGCCCCAAAGGATGACTGCATGCCTTTTCTATCTGGAGAAGACTTTGGGGACTTACTCCAAGGGAGTAGTGCATGCCTAGTCCGTCATAAGCTTGTTTAAATATCAACCATGGACGAGGGGCATATCAAGTCAACACTTGCTGCCTCCATCCAATAATGTTGAGCAAAGCTGGCATGACTCAACATCAACCGTACCACATTGGGTATTATGTGGTTCCCTCACTCTAAATCGCCATTCTATTGCATGGAGTGTGGAGTTGTTTTCTTTCACTCAATCCTTTACTATTCATCCATCCAAGGCATTCCACAATTTCATAGCCGGTGTTACTCGAGAACTCCTTCACCTTAAACTTTGTGTACCGCTCCACATCTGCCACAAACTTGTACATACGTGCAAGCATCTCACCTTTCCCATCCATGGGATAGAGGTAGAGTTTATGGCTATTGTCGATGATGAAAGTGAGGAAGTAGCAAGCTTCAATGATAGAGCTTGCAAGTGGTCTACACACATCTGTGGGTAGCACTATAAATTATACAGATGCACGCGTCCCCTTGGCCATAAATGGCAGTTGCATTGATTTGCCAACAATGCATGGCTCACACATCGTCTCCTTGGTTCCATCAAGGCTACTGATTTGGAGACCCCGTACCACTTCTCTCTTTGCCATCTTCACTACCGATGGAGAAATTTTGCAGAGTCGGCAGTGTCACATGTCCAGGTCTCTTTTATCCTTCATTGCAAGATTGGTGGCGTTGGACCCCACCCAACCGTGAAGGATCTTTGCGCGCAGCAAATACAAGACTTCCTCCCTTTTGGAATATACAATCACCTCGTCTTTGCCTTCCTTAGGAATGCAGGTTTTCTTCTTTGTGAAGAGCATCTCAAGTGCCGTGTCAGTGAGTCGGAAAAAGGAGAGAAGGTTTGTCCCAATAATGGGCATTTGCAACACGTCATGGATAATGCTTGTGATTGTTTTACCATCCATAAATAACTCAATGCATACCTTATCGTCATTGGTGGCCATCTCTCTTTTGCTATTGGCCATCGTCATGCATTTCTCAGAGGAAAAATAGGTGAAAAGGACCATCTTATTGCATTGGATGTCGCGGCCTTATCTAGGCTCAATGACGGCAACTGTCGCATCTTCTATGTTGGTGGAACTGTACGCCATGAGGGCCTATTCATCTTTCTTCTTGCTCCATGACAACCTGTCTAGCGTTTTCTAAGAGCAGTTGTGTGCATACTGGTCCTCCATGCCCTAGGTGAAGCAGTCCCCCTTCTTGTCACCCTTCTTGGTCTGCTTGGCACCCTTCTACTAGTCACCTTGGCCTCCACCTTGAGGACAAACGGTATATGGCGGATTTGATGCCATTATACTCTCTCAACCGTTCCGTTGCATCCACTCATTACGCACGTACTCACCATCCTTTAAGAACTTTAGCTCGTTGGAAGGCGAGCCACAATGGATTATGATCATGAGAGTCGAACTGTCAGGCAAGACCAGAAAGAAGATCATAGCTTGTAATTGCGAGTCAACCTCCAAACAAGCGGATAAAGACTCTATAGCAAGCGACTCAATCTACTGTATGATCTCCATGACGTTATCGCCTTCATTGGCTCAAAGGGTGACGAGCAATTTGAAGATAAAGAGCTGATTGATGAGGTTATTTGAATCCTGGATAAAGCAAAGTTTTGACCATGCTTCTGCTGCCAGGGTACATTCTTGGATGTGCCCAAGTTGTGGCAGGCATAACACCGACACAAGGAGCACTAGCACCTTTTGTTGCACTTATTTGATGGCTCCTGTATCTTAGGTATTATAGACTCTAGCGGAGCATTCACATCACCTCTCACGAGCTCAAGAAGCTCCCTTTTGGCGAGGAATGCCTCAGACTGCGACCTCCATGAGGAAAAGCCTATTCTATCAAACGTAAGGATAGTACGGTTCTTGTCGTGCTTGTTGACGGCCATGACCTGATCTAGTAATCTTGAACACAACCTGGCTTGGGACCTCTCAACAGCATGGGCCCATAACTGTTTGTTGGCCTGGGGGTAGGTATTCCCCCCGATGAAGGTCATAAGCAATGGCTGGTTTACACGACCAACGGTTTTTGAAGAGACTAAAACTGTGGAGGCAACAGGTTCCAAGGTGTTGGGAAAGGAGCCATCTGGCTCAGTTTCAGGTCCACAGGAGCAAGTTCCAGGAAAGTACCAGATTCCTGCTCCGATCGCCAATCCCACTTCACCATTGGAAAGATCAGGTGGAAAATGTCTACGGTCCAAGTTTGAGGCCGATCCAACGGTCGGATTGGGAGATATGAATTTTCGAAGTTTCGGGGGTCATGGACCGTCGATGTCTGGGTGGGCATGGGTGATGACTCCATGCCTTAGCCTGAGAAAAGAAAAAGGCAAGAGGTCCAGGGTCAAGACCTGATGGGAGAAAATATCCAAAAAGGTCCTTGGTCTTAGGATTGCCTTGTCAGAGTGTACTGACTAGGATAAAGGTACCTCTCCTAACTTTTTAGGTGAGGTGAGATCCTTGTGTGCTAGCCATGGACACATGGCGATTCTCCATGGGTTTGTGGGTTATGTGACCACTAGGAGTGTGCCATGAGAGCATTCTGTAGCTCTCAACGTCGTGTGTGAGTGGTCAGCCTGATTGCTAGGCTGATTTCCTCCCTTGTGTGAGATTATGGACTCTAGTGTGTGAGCCTTAGCCTC